>PVIC010000650.1:0-112519 GCA_004025085.1 Thryonomys swinderianus | reverse complement strand
ATGTGATGAGGGGAAGGAATAAATATGATACAGAAAGAAAATGAAAGAGCATGTATAAGGGGGGAGGAGGGGGGAGTGGGTAGGGATATGGGTAAAAATGAGAATTAACTTGTGGCATATACTGGTACAAATTTCCCAATGTTATATGTGATTTTGAGATGTATATAAATTGTACCAATAAAGAATTCAATTAAAAAAATTACAAACCCATCATAGAGATCAAGCTAATGTACAGCATGAGGACAATAATAAATAATATTATCCTGCACTGGATATTTGGTAACAGAATAGATTTCAGATCCTCTTGCCACATTTTAAATCAGTCATTGTGTGAGAGGATAGATTAACCTGCTTCACAGCAGAAATCATGTCACTATGTTTATATACATCAAAATATGTTGTGCAGTTAAATATATACAGTAAATATAATAATACAGCCATTCAGTCATGACCAAGGGAGGCTGCTGAGAATAATTTAATCTGCCATTACTCAGGACTCACGGAGATTTATTAGCACAGTTATAATTTATCATTTTTGACATCAATCAACAAATATTCATTGTGCTTCAGTTCTGCACCAGTCCAGTCTGGCAAAATCAATTCTGAGAAACTGGAGAACATACAGAAATTATATTTTTCTTGAAGATTTCTTTTCTAAAAATGTCTATAGACTAAGTTTCTGATATAAACCCACCTCTTCCAATATCTTCTTGTTTTTCTCTTTGAATGTGGAACAGAAATGGATAATGTTTTAGTGTGTGTTATTCAGGTAAACACTAAGAGTGATTTAATTTTACTATTAACATAAATATATAAATGCTTTCTCTTGCGCTTGTTGTTAATACTTGAATTTGGATATATTAGCCTAGGGCTAGGTAAATTAAATGAAAAATATCCCCATCAGTGTAGCATCAAAACAATACGTGGTTCTTTGATTCTGTGACTTATTTAATGGATCACAATCAGGCATCAACTAAAGGCTGGTAATTTAAATTATAAGCAGAGGGGTTCAAAGCTGTAGCTAATTCATTACTCACACATCTCTCGTTGAAGCAGTAATTTAAAGTCATGTGTGTTGCATTAATTGTAATCTTGTTTCCAAATGACAAGATAAATATCTCAAGGAACATAATGCATTATGGTCATAGGTCAACCCAAATGAATGTCTAAAATAGATTAGTGCTAAATACATGCAATATGTCATGTTTATAAATTTTAAAAGGATAAATTGTATTAATGTGTAGCAGACTGTTCATTAGACATCATTAGCATTTAGCTTTAAGTGAATTAATACCCTATTTAGTTATAGCATTCTCTAAAATACCACACACAAATATAAAATATCTGACTGAAAAATCTAATACTTGACAAAAAAAGTAGAACAATATATATTTTACTCTCCCCCACTAAGATTCCATTGCCTTGTCTTAAATACATGTGAAATATACTCTAATGACTCAAACAAAGGGGGTGCTACAATTTCACAAAAGTAAGCAATTACAAACCAATCTCTGCTTGTACTGCTAGTTTTAAGTTTCTCTATTGAGTGGGACTAGAAAACCAAACTGTCCTCCAACAACACATGGCAAAATACATGCAGGATAAAGATACAGGCTGTTACTGTAATTATGTACGAAGTTCAGCACTGGTGTTCAGATTTAATTAAACCACTGTGGTTTCGGCATGAATGAACTAGGTATTCCCACCTAGAAGCTTGAGGTCATAGGAGAAGCACTTGCATCCCTTTCATTCACCGTGTGTACGTGTCATTCTGTGTTGCTATGTTCTCAGCCCTGACATCCTCATCTGAAAGAGCCTTGTGTAATTCCTGCTCTTTGTTGGATGAATACACCAAAGAGTCATTTAGAGAACAGTGAGGGACACAGGAGGAGAATGTCACTGACCAAATCGAGCCACACAGATACTGTTCTTAGGTAGCATAGCATTCTTTTGCTTTTTATTTTCTGTTTGGCTGTTTGCTTGTCAGAATTTGATTGTCTTTAAGGAAAGCTTAGAGGGCGAAGGAGTGGTTTCTTCTATCCCCCGCTTTCTTGTGCAAAGCCCAATCCATGTCAGTGTTTCCTGTGGACAACAGAGCTAGCTCACAGCTGAGTCTTGCAGCTCCAAGGATGATTGGATTTTCATTTCTGCAAAGTGCAGTTTGCACAGTACTAAAATGTTCCAGGCACTGGGTATCTCTGTGCAAGGTGAGTGCTGAGCATATCTTGGAGCACATTTGAGTTATATTACCAGGAAAAGGCAAATTCTTGCACTGTGCATTTTTTCCCTCCATTTGTTACTTGAGGGGTGGTTGTCATACAGCTGAGGAAGGTGACTGCATTTGGTTGGGAGAAAGCAATTGGGTCTTGGTGTAACCAATAGAGCTCATTTTGTTTCTAAAAGCTCATGACAGTAAGAAAGGACACAGTGCTCAGTACATCCCAGGAAAACACTCACACATTTCTCCCATGAAAATTTTCAGACACCCCCAGGAAATCCAGAATGGATCACCTAGATAATCTATTCCCATAAAGATAAAAATATATAAAACTCCTTCTGAAGGCCACTTTAATGAAGTTGACAATTTCAATTTTTAAAAGAATGTACGGGACACAAAGGTCCAATGGCAAGTATAACTTCTGAAATTCCTCACCTGGATTTATTGAGCTACAGCACTATAGATTGATCTAGAGAGCTCGAGTTCCACTTTACCACCACAAGCTGTGTGATACTGGACATACAGCTCAACATCTTTGTGCCAATTTATCTACAACATAAAAGGGAAGGTAGAAGCAAGTACTTTAATGGGTATTAGGGTCAAAGCAACAATCAGGATGCTCTGATTCTTGCACACCTAAAGCACTGGTTTGAATTATTCATTGAGGGTTGTCATCACAAAACACCATAGACTAAGAAGTTTACATAACACTATTTATTCTCATAGTACTTGAGCCTAGACACTCAAGGTCAAGTTGTTGTACATCTGGTCT
This sequence comes from Thryonomys swinderianus, assembly GCA_004025085.1. Classification (NCBI taxonomy): domain Eukaryota; kingdom Metazoa; phylum Chordata; class Mammalia; order Rodentia; family Thryonomyidae; genus Thryonomys; species Thryonomys swinderianus. The sequence continues at coordinate 109,529 of PVIC010000650.1, read as the reverse complement.
CTCCTGAGGCCTCACCTTTCCTGATAGATAGATGTGTTCTTGCTGTGGCTTCCTGCCTCTTTTCTGTGGATATATATCACTGTCTCTCCATGTTTGAAGGGTAAAACCAGTCATACTGAATTAAGACCTATCTTAGTCACTTTTCTCATTATTGGCACAAAATACCCAATACATAAACTAAAGGAAGAGAGGATCAAGGGTCCAGCATTCATCTGCCACACAACTCTGCTGAGAAGTTTATAGTCCATAGTCAGCTGGTTCCAAGGAAGAAAAGGCATGGCACAGGGGCATAGTAGAGGAAAATCTGCTCACATCATGGCAACCAGGAAGCAGAGAATAAAGGGAAGAGGGGAGGAAGGGAACATATCCTTACAAGCTACACCCCAGTGACTACCTCTAACCAGACCCCACCTCCAATAGCAAGTCAGCTCTAGCACTTCTATAATTCAATCACCTTCCAAAATCCCTTCCCATGAATGCATGCAACTCTTGGGGACATTCTTTATATACATTCTTTATTATTTATAAACCATAATACTCTACTCCTGAGTGCCAAAAGAATAATTGCATCTTTTTATGCAAAATGTCTTTAGTCCATCTTTAAATGTTGCCAAAGTCTCTAAGAGTTGCAGTATTACTGAAAAGTTCAAGCACAAAGTCTCCTATGAAATTCAAGGCAAATTCTTTGCTGGGAGTGCCAATAAAATCAAAAAAGAAAGTTAAACATTTCCAACATACAATGGATAAACATTCCCATTCAAAATAGGAGAACAGAGAGACAGAAAGCAATATAAAAATCCAGTAAGGCAAACATTCAATCCTGTCTAGCACATGGGCAAATAGTGATGATACATGAACTCTAAAAATCTTGGGCAGCCCTGCTCCTGCAGTACCACCTGCAACAGTCCCCATGGCTTTTCTCCTGGGTAGACTTCACTCACTGCCTGTTGCTTTCCTCAGCAGACATTCCCATTCCTGGCTTTTACAACTTTTGGGGGTTTCAGCTTCTCTCAAAGCTTCATACATTGCTTTCTCAGGGACACACTGCCTGACCTCCTAGGCCTCCTTCTGAAATCTGGGTATAAGCCACCAAGGCCTCACAAATTTTGCATTCTTTATGTCTATAAAATCAGCTCCACATAGACAACACCAAGGTCTGCCACCAGGTCAAGCAGTAGCTGTCTTAACACTTGGATCATGACTTGGGTGGCTTCCAAGTACCTAGACAGATGGAATCTGACTCTTTATGGTTTGGCTTGAATGAGCCTGGCTCCCTGGAGCTCTCTTCTCAAATAAGAGTTTTACAACTTTGCACCCATAAGCCTCTGAATGGAGAGGTCTTGCCGATTCCTACAATGCCTACAAGGCATCTTCCATATCAACCCAATGCAAAGTACTTAGCTTCTTTTTTTTTTTTTAAGACAGGGTCTCCCTTTGTAGTTCAGGCTAGCTCTGAGCTCACTATATAGCCCTAGGCAAGCCTCGAACTCAGCAATCCTCCTGCCTCTGCCTTCCGAGTGCTGGGATTACAGGTGTGAGCCACCACGCCCAGCATTCTATGTGGTTACCGGGATCGAACTCAGGACCTTGCGCTTGTGAGGCAGGCACTGGAACCACTGAGCTAACCCTCTGGCCCCTTAGCTTCTTTCTTATTGGTAACATTTTCACCAACCAAGTTCTTCTTGATCAAAACTTTATAAGCTCTAACATTGCAGGAACTGCTTTCTGGTGAAACTCAAAACTTTTTAGAAGGGCTTTTTGTTCCTGTTTCTTAGTATAAATCTGACTAAAAGCATCATGCAGTACCCATGCTATAACTTGAACACTCAGCTGCCTGGAAATTTCCTCCACCAGATTAGTTAGTCCAGCACCTTTAATCTCAGTCTTCTGCAAAGTTCCAGGATATGAAAAAAATGTAGACAAATTTCATGCCAGTGTAACACACAGCCTGGAGTTGAAATGCCACTGGAGTCCTTCCAAACTGGAGCCTTCCAATCCTGATCCTTACCAGAGGCATTTCCATCAGTCTTCCTGTCATCTGAGCTCTGAGCAGTATTACATATGAAGCGAGGCTTACAACATTTTAGGATTTCTCTAGCTGATATTCACAAACCTTTCTAAACCCTTTTCTAAACTAATCCAAAGTTGTCTGAATCACATAGTTGGGTATATTCACAACAATAACCCTACACTTAGTACCTAAATCTGTCTTGGTCACTTGCCTTTGTAGCTAGGGAAAAAAAAAAAACTCAATAGCATGACCTTGAACAAATTAAAGGAGGAAAAGTTGTGTTTTTCGTTGTTTTGTTTTCTCTGGCTTTGCTTTGACTCATATTTATCATCCATGGTTGACTGGTTCCAGCTTGGGAAAGGTATGGAGGAGAAGCAAAGTGAAGGGAAATGTGCTCACTCCTTGTCAGACCAGGAAACAGAGAGTGAAGGGAGGAGGTGGAGAGGGAGAAATATCATTCCAGGTCATGCCCCCCATGACCCACCTCTCAGGTGTAGCCACCAAATCAGTCAACCACCTTTCACAAGCCCTGCCTATGAGTCTATGAGGTTCTTCATTCCTGATCTAAACCGTGATATGAACCCCCTTCTTATGACATCACATAGCCTTAACTATCTCTTCAAGGTCCAGACACAGTCATGTCAGAGTTAGTCATTCACCTTTCAATAGATGCATGGGATGGGAAGCACAATTAATTAAATAACAGACCATGGTAAGTCTACTCACAGGGATGATGTGAAGATTGAATGAGTCGGTATGTGTATTTGGAATAGTGTCTGATGCACTGTAGAGCCATTCAAGTGTTCATTAATTGTTAAAACATTAAAACAATGTTTTCATTCTGAAATGGTTTCTGTAAAATGAAAGGAGCTCCCTCCTCCTGGCAAATGGCAATAAGGCAAGTGAGTCTGTTATTTATTTCTATAAAACAGATACTTGAGAACTTAGCATCTTAACATACATTTAATACAATACTTATCACCTGACATCCTCTGTGAGATAGGAAAGTAGGAGTTTATCTGGGCACCTCGGGTCCAGTCTTTCATATGGTTGTAATTAAGACATCACTGGAAGTGTTGTCTAGGACTGGATGACACATTTCCAAAGTGGCTCACTTAGCTCACGAGCTCACAAGCCAGCAGGTGCAGGGTTCCCCATGTCGTAACACGAGGGGCTTCCTTCCCAGGCCCACAAAACACTATAAGCATCCTTACAACACAGCATCCACCTCTCTTTAAAGGAAGTGATTCTAGAGACAGAAAGACAGAAGTGATAATGCCTTTTATGATCTGGCCTCAGAAAGTACACGCTATGACTTCTGCTTACACGCTTGGGTCACATCAGTTCTCATACCGTATGAGAGAGAACTCTACAGTACATGAGTGCCAGGAGACAAGCACCAGAGGAAGCCATCACCAGAGGAGAAGCTACCATATTTGGCCAATCAGATGTTCTTGCCAGGATGATGAGACGTGAGGAAATGACGCAAAGATGTAGTGACAATAAAAGATTACTTTCAGCTCAGCACAACATAAGCCAGGTCAGCACCCCAAGCGCACAAGTACTCAGAGAGCGCTGGACTGTGTTGTCCGTTGCCTTACGTGCTTTAGTTCTCCTCCTCTAACCTTGTTACTCAACCTCCCAGTTCTGTGGCATCCCCAGTATTTTTTAATCCGCTGATTAATCAGTTGTCTTGTATGATTTGTAACAAAGAGCCTTAGCTGATGCAATTTTAAACCCGTCCACTCTGCTCTCTGGCACAATTAATTCCTCTTTTGCCCCAGATTTAATACCCAGGACCCATTCTCTTCCACAGGAAATCTTACTCCACCCTGTAGACTAGGCCACACAGTATACTTCAAGCTTTAGTTGCACTTTTAGTTGCTCATTCTCATCTCTATTAGTAAAAAAGTATTTTAATATTATCTAGCTGCCATTATGTAACCAATTTCTCTGCACTAGAATTTTGCTCCACGACAGTAGAGAACATGAGACTCTGTTCATCACCGTATCCTCAGGACATAACATGGTAGAACTCCCAAAAAGCAAAGAATAAATGTAAACTACAAAAAGTTATAAACTTCATTGTCTTTATGAAAGAGCCAGCATTCTTGAGTTCTCCATTTTCAGTTTTAACTGAATTTGTTATTTGCCTTCATTTACTTTTACATTTGCCAATCTATTTTTCTGTGAATTTTTAAACTATTTTCAAAGCCCAGTGTGATACTATCTTTTTGCCCCAAGCATTTCAGTTGATACCCTTTATTCTGTGATTTTTTTTTTCCCACATGGGGAAGCCAACATATAATTAGTAGTTTTCCCCATGAACTTCAAATTCGAAGATGAAGGAAGTCCATTATTTGATGGTTCAGTAGCGTCTGTGAAGGAGACTGACTGGGAACTGAAATGTTCTGGCCAACATGTCTGACAGCTTCATGAGCCAGCTTTTCCTCAGTGGTGCCAGTGCTTGGCTCTGGCTGTCTTTTTTCTCAGCTGACCAACTATCACTCTTCTCTTCCAATTGTTTCAGTCTTTCTTTCAAAATGCTCTGATTCCTTAGGCCCAAATTTAATGATCTAGGAACAATTTGTTTTAAAGACAACATTCCCTCTGATCAGATTTGAGAGTTAGGAAGGAGAAAGAAGACAGAAATTTCCAGGATGATTTTCAATTTCAGGATTTGTTAAATGAAGTGAAACTCGAGCGATCTAAATGACTCATCTGAGATACAATGGAGATAACTCCTTGTAATATTCAAATTAATCACATGATCCCCCCACAGAATCAATTTAAAAGGAAATTTTGATGCCTACTCTTTTTTAACAAAGCAAAATAGGGTTTTGAAACTTCTCACAGTCCAAAGGGGTTGCCTCAGTTTCTTTATTAATAGGCTATACAGGAGAATTAAAACAGGAGGCACTCAAGCCCTCAGATCCATTTCAGAACCAGCATTCAACTGTCACCTCTTCAGACACCTCCATACATGCTCTCTGCCCTTAGCTGAGCCCTTCCAGCACATTCCTAGGAACCTTTTACCCTTCCTGGTTAACTTGGCCTAGATATCTACACAGTACGTCTTTCAGCCTTTCCATCTGAGCCATAACTCCCACAGAGGCTTGTTGGGATAGGAAAGTGTCCCAGCCACAGACTTATACAAAGACCCTTCTTCATGGTTTCCTTCGATTCCTTAGTCAAGTGTCTGCCTCACTCCAATGCATGGACTTCTTTGGTTGAAGAAAGTCCCTACTTACAGATGAGTTCTATTCTGGGAGATCTCTTTGTCAGTTGGATTTATTTGTAAGCTGACGGTGAGGTTTTGTTTGTTTTCTTCTTTGGGTTTTGTTGTTTTTGCTTTTGTTTTGTGTGTGTGTTTGGTTTGGTTTGGTTTTTGTTTTCTGGCACTGGGAATCAAACTTAATACTCAACTTGCCAGGCGGATGCTGCACCAATAAACTATATCCACAGCCCACGAGTCTTATACAGTACACCTGTGAAAGTTCACAATTCGAATGTTTGTAAGTTAGAGATGTAGAGTATTTGAAATCACCCTACCCTAGCCATGCTATAAAAGCAGATTCAGTAACAACAAGGAGATTCTACTCTCTGAAAAAAGTCTTTGATAATACACATTCACTTGGACTTTGCTCCCAGCTTGCACAGCAAAATTTACAGGGGGAAAACTTAACCAAACCACAAAACATCTTGTTTATAAATTTTCCCTGAGTCAATGAGTTTCACCTTCCCTTTGCATGATAGCCCTAATCTCATAACCAACTCATTTCTGAATGAAGATAGTCGGCTCCAATTTTGCTCCTCATGATCTTTCACCTAGTAAAGTAGCTTGAAGCCTTTTTCAACAAAAGAAAAAAAACAAAACATAGTTCATTTGCCGAGTGGTCCTCTACATCTCTATGCAACAATTATATTTTACCCACAAATATTAAAAGGATAAGGGAATAAAGAACTGATTTGAAACGTGTGACACAATAGACAACTGAAAACTTAGCGTAGACTTATCCTTGGTAATGGTAGCCTATGTTTGGTTCAAGTATCAGCCTTTTCAAAGCCAACCTGTGTCAAATGGAGGCACATGAGTCCCCACTTTCACATCTTTAGAGGCATTTGTCTCAGGCCTTAACACATCCCATTTCCTACACATGGTGATCCAGCCTGGGGTGGGGCCAGGCCTCCATGGCGCTTAGGAGAACTAAGATGTGCTTCTGACTTTGAAGGAGAGAAGGTTTCTTTCCTGCTAGATGAGCTGTACAACTTCTGAACAGCCTGCTTCAAAGCAGAGCCAACAAGGAGGAAGTGAAACTAGCAATAAATCCCAGCCATATGAGACACACAGTGCTCGAGTAAACACTGCATTTCCCTTCGTGTGTTATGCTGGATGGCAGTTTCTGTTGCCTTCCATCAAAAGCTTCTCATCTGACAAACACTGGTGACTTTGTACACTAGAAGGTTGCACTGTGAGAAGGAAGAGGGGGGAAACACATTTTCTCTTTTTCTTTAAGTTTGTGCCCATGGTAACCACTATAATAACAGGAAGTACAGTCTAATTGGAAATAGGTTAACGAAGTTCTATGAAAAATCATTGAAGACTAGCTGCCTGAGTAGTTTTGATGTCAGATAAATTGGCTCTCCTGTTATAAAGCACATTTCTCCTGATTAGTACTTGATTAAACAAAAACAAAAATAACCTCTTCAAACTGGAATATCAACAGCTTACCAGGTCCCATTTTTCTCAGCAAGATAATGAGCATAGCACACTGTTTAGCATGTTTTAATTGGGTGAATATTAGATATACAATGTTTTTTTCTCATTGATGCTTTTGAGCTAAGAATCTCATTACATTGCAGTGTTACCACAGAAAGAATTGCCTTGCATTTGTCACAAATGTATCTCTGCATACACAAATAATTGCTACACCTTGACAATTTATATATTAAACTTCTCTTTCAAATTACCCACTTTAATTCATACAGCACTTAGCCTGGTGGAAACATTCTACTTTTGATCATGAACTGTTCTTTTCAAAACAGATTTTTTATAGAAAAATTTCTAGTAATTTGATTGATTATTAAGTTCCAAGGAGCTACTCATTGTGCACTCTTTTTTTTTTTCTATAAGAGAAAAAAGAACCTGTCTGGTGTCTGGAAATTTATAAGTTGGCTCAGATTAACAAAATGGGCCACATTAAAAAAATTTAGTATCATTCATACAGCAAAATACAAGTGCAAATGTTACAGAATCACTAAGTGGTAAGAAAATAATTGGTAGACAGGTTTTTAGTATTTGTTCTCTGGTTCATCAGAAAGAGCTTAGCCAAGAAAAGGTGCTGAAAGCTACAAAGTCTTGTATTGCCCCAAAGTGAATAATTTTTAGCTTTTAGCTATTTGACAAATAGTTGCAAACACTCTATGTATTAGGTGCTATGTCAGATGCCCTTGCTCCCTCTTGTTTTGTTTGGTCTTTTGGATGCACATCAGTCATAAGAATCATCATCGTTGGTTCATGGCACATCATCATCGCCAGCTTATTCAGGGTACAGTGGAGTTGTTCCAGTGTGAGGCTGTTATAAACAGGCACGTGCTTCTTGCCTGCATGACCATATGTGCCTAAGGATATAAAATTCATGGTCTACAAATGCTCTAATGCTTCAGATGATGCAAAATTATCTTTAAAAGTGGTTGAACCCACTTACATTCCAGGGAGCAATGGGAAAGATATCCAGTTGACCCACATCCTCACCCATACTTGGCACTGACAGACTACTTAATTTTTGTTAGTATATTTTGTAGCACAGTGTACTATAGTTTAATTATATTATATTTTAATTGCAGTTTAAATTATCACATTGTGTTACAGTTTAAATCTGTTTACCTAATGGACCTGTGATTGGATATCCCTTCACATATTTTCTGGATGTGTGTGTGTCTCATTCTCCACATTTAACTCTCTAAATATATTTAATATGAACAGATAGAAGATCGCAAATATGTGATTCTAGCAAGTTGCAAAGGAGGATCGGTGAAGACTAAAAGACTCTTCTATCCTTTTCTTCTTGAGAGAATGTGAAAGAATACTTGCACTTTGATCTGGTACTTAGAGAAAGTATTAACTTAAAATCTCACTTGCCTTTTATGACACTAGGCAAGTCTCTATCAGATTCTTTAATTCCTTTGCTCACTTCATTCCCAAAGCTCAGAGAATTCCAACCAAATCCAAAGAGGAAGACATGGGCCAGAAAATCCCTTTCATGCACAGTGATTGGGGATGATCTGAAAGCAACAGCTTTCCAGACTCAAAGGTGTGTGAGTTCTGGTCCAGTCAAAGCATTAGCTCCCTGGTCAAGGACACAGACATCTCAGATCACATGGGAGCCGGCCTTGATGGGGACATCAGTATGATCTCTACTCTGAGACTGCAGAAGATCATTTCAAATGAAAGTAGAAACAGAACATACCTTGAAAGCAGAAGGGCAAGGAACTCTGTTTTTGGCACAGGGCCAAATATCAATAAAATCATTGCCTTTCACTTTTTCAATTCCCAAAAGTAGAAGACAGAAGGAAAATGATTGCACAGAAACTTTTGCTTCACTGGGTGCTTGATCCTAATGGAAAAGTATGTTTAAAATACTATGGACATTGTATTCTACAGAAGCAAATTAAAATATGTAAACATTAAGAAACATTTTAAAGGAGAATTTAAAAGGTGAAAAATTTACATATTCCAACCATAATCACAATGTTTACATTTTGAAAATTTTTCTTCAAATGAGAGCAAGAAATTAAAATTTTCAGAATCCAAAGCTTCCAAGAGATGGTAGAAATCTCAAATGTAATGATCTTTATTTGTATTCCCAGTATTTCTAGTATATTTCCTTCTGGAACATTCCAGTGTATTTGAAATAGCCATTTGAACTGGACTTTTACTAGTGGACAAATTGAGTCAAAGAGAAATGTGTCAACTCATGCAAAGCCACAAACAAATCTAAAGGGCAGAGTTCCTCAGTCAAACACAAATGGGCATACCTCTATCTGCTCTTCTCATGATAAACGGAATAGAAAAAATATAGAATTCTAATGTTGCATCAATGCAAAACTTGTGTTTTAAACAGTACAGAAGAGCTATGTGATCGGCTGCTTTGATTATATGTGGATATAAGAGTCTGTAAAGCTTATGAAACTCATTACCAATCACCATCTTTCTTGCGTTTCTTTATCACAATTCCCAGCTGTCACAGTTGACACGCCTACTTGTTAAACTGGAGAAATACTTGAACTACAGTCAGCAGATGCTAGAACAGATGGAAATTTTCTTTTTGGGCTGAGAAAAAGAAATTTCCAATTAAGAAATGCCTGGACACTGTTTTATCTCCCTTCTAGTTGACTGAACTATGAGATTTCCTTATGTCACAGTTTAGATTAAAAAAAAAAAAACTTTCCTTTTTCCTTAAAAAAATCTGAGGACATATCCATAAGCATTAGTTTAAAATCTGCTCATTTTATGTCCTTATAAAATGACTTTGGCACTTTCAAAAAACGAAAAGAAATGAAATGTTTTCATAATGGTAATGGTTATAGTTACTACTTTTATCCTTATCCATCTGGTGTCAACTTTGCCTCTTGCATTTTCTCTCCTTCCACTTAACAACTCTACACACTATCTATTTATCTGCCTAACACTTATTTGTTCGGTACATTATGCCCCATCTATTCAAATGGAGGCATTACAAAATGCTAATTAAAATATCTGCAAATACACCGTGCCAGTGTGCAGTTGTTCTCTACCCAGTATCTACCCAGCGTCCAAGTGCCACGTCCAACAATGAGCATCCTTAGTGTCTTTGGGGAAAGGCCAAGGCCATCTAGCTAGCAGCTGCTTCTGACAGGTACTCCGGCTGTGCCCTGATATTCCCAGAGAACCCTTTCCACGCCACACAGCCGCCACTTTCCCAAGCTCTTTACTCTCCCAAATTACCACCAACTTGAGGACATACAGACCGGCCTTCGTAGAAGGTCTGAGATGGTGGATGGGGACATTCATCAACTCACAGCCTGACGGGTATCTTAAAATACTAGTCCTTTTTAATGTCCTCAAGTATTTTTTAATAGACACTTTAAGAACATTTTATTTTCTCAGCAAAATTTGAGCAGCCGGTGCAGACTTCCGGTAGCTTCCCCAGTTACCAACACCCCCCAACATTGTGGCACATTTGTTGCAACCGAACCTACACTGACAGCGTCACCACTGGAAGTTTCACGGCTGACATCCAAGTTCACTCATGGTGCTTTAAATTCTGAGTTTTAATAAGTGTTTTGACCTGTACCAACCACTGTAGTATCACAAGCACAGTTTCACTGGCCCAAACGCCTCTGTCCTCTACTCCTCCGTCCTCCCCTCCCTTTTCCCTCCGGGAACACTGTTCCTTTCCTACAAAGTCATACAGCAACCAGGAGATATTCTGGAAAAGGCAAAACCATGGACAGGATGCAGTCTTTTAGACAGGCTTCTTTCATTTAGCATTTAGCATTTAAGTATCTTCCGCATCTTCTCTGCCTCAATGGCTCTATTTTAAAGCATTGAGTGCTATTTCCACTATTTTCTTTTGTTTCAATATTGATTTACTTACCAAAGAACTTCATGGATGATTGCTTCCAAGTTTCGGTGATAGTGAAGTAACAGTGCTATAAAAATCTCTGTGGAAATACATTTTTAATTCATTTGGCTAATACTAAGGAGCATGACTGTTAGTTTATCTGATAAGAGGATGCTTAGTTGTATAAGAAACTGCCAACAGTTTTCCAAAGTGCTTTACCACTTCACATTCCTACTAGCACTTAAGGAGAGTTTCAGTTGCTCCACACAGTCCTAGTCTTTGTTGTCAACGTGTAGGATTTTAGCCGTTCTAAGAAAAGTGCCAGTAGCTCGCTGCTTTAATTTGCACTTACGAAGATATTACACATCTTCCCCTCTGTTTCTCATCTTTGTAGGTTCTGTGGTAAAATGTCAGTCTTTTGTCCATTTGGGGAGGGTGGTGAAACAAGTCCCACCCTGTGGTTCAGCCTGGCCCTGAACTCACGATGTGTCCCGGGCTGGCCTCCAGCTCCCTGAGAGCCTCCCGCCTCCGGCTCCACGTACTGAGATTACAAGCAGGCACCGCCATACTCAGGTTTTTTTTTTTTTTTCCTTATTAAGTTTTATAAGTTCTTTGTGTATTTTGGGTAATAATCTCTCAGATGTCATTTACAAATATTTTTCTCAGTTTGCAGTTTGTCTTCTCTTGACAGTGTCCTTCAGAGAAGTTATTCATTTCAGTGAAGTCTGGATGATCAATGCTTCATTCCTGAATGGTGCCTTTGTTATATAGATGATATTCCCATGCTCGAGATGCTTTAAATTTTCTTCTTTTCTATCATCCAGGAGTCTCTTAGTTTCAGGCATAATGTTTAGGTCGATGATTCATTAGTTTTTTGTGAAGGGTATATGTCCCCTATTTAGATTCATTTTATTTTATTTTTTTCATGCAGATATCCAGTTGGCTCAATACCCTCATAACTTTTTTCATGACCAGGTTCCTTGAGCTCCCAAAATTCCTGCTTTTTATTGTGAAACTGTTTTCCTACACTTCATCCTACCAAATCATCTCTACCATTCCCAGAGGCCCTCATTTTTATAACCAAGCTCACTGATTAAATCACATCTAAATATCTGAAACATGCCCAGGCTTCATGTCCTCCATTAGAATATGATAGAGAGCATCTGGGTGGGAGGGGTGGTCATTGACTTTGCCATGATTTTATTCCAACGGCAAATAAAACAGATCAAATACTATTATGGGAAAAAAGCAATACGTTATTATGCCTGACATCTTGCTGAGTTTCATTTTGTACCATTTCCTTTCAACTCTTTCTTCTTTTCTTTTTTTAATATTTTGTGAAATGAAACCATAAAGAATCTCAAACTAAATGCTTCTTGAAGAATTACTGTTATACATGGTGTCCATACATTTAAAAAGTGTGTGCCTATATTTACTCTTGATTATTAAATGTCAAACATTTACTTTTTTCTTGCTTATTACTATTCTGGTCACCTTTTTTCTAAGATGCACTTGAAATTAACTCACATAAGGTAGAGATCATTTTAGTAAGTGAAAAATAGATTTTCCCACCTATTTTCCAACTTCAAGGAGATATTTGAAAGAACAATTATGATATTTCTTATATTAAAAGTTCAAGGAGCCAATTGAGATTTGCAAGGTATAACAGAAAAGCTTCTATGAAATCATGTATCATTGTTAACATTGATAAAGATAAGAAAATACGAGGAGCATGAAGTATTAAAAGAAAGTGATAAATAGATAATACAGTATCCCTCAGAAGTGTGAAGAGAGTTAAAACAAAGCAGCTATATAATAACTAAGGAGTCGGGGATCACACAGTGAAGCCTTTCTCTTGGAGTCCCAAGGACATCAGGGTCCATTAATCTTGGGTAAATCCAGTTCCACTAATGTTCTGTCTTCAGTTCAAGCTTCTTTAAAAATATACCTTACCTGATGTTGCAGATTTGAGGCTGTTTCATAGACACTGCTAATGGAAACAGAATAACCACTATTGTATGTTGTCTTTCAGTGTTACCTGATGCAGCCCTAGGACCGTGGCAGTCAATCATATTTATAAATGTGCGTTAAAAAAATACAAAGTCAATCTTCCCTTAGAATCGTCTCATTTCTATCAGTTCTCTCACAACAAAAAAGATTTTTTAATTTCAAAAAAAAGCAAACCTATAAAATTCAACAATGAGAGTAATACATAAACATTAAGATATCATTTTCCTCTGATGATTCAAGCAATAAATTTCTAAGGCTCTGTTAGGCTAGCTCTGAATGAAGATTCAGAACTAATATTAAGCACTAAAAAGTAAAACTTTAATCTCACTACAGAATGGGGTATAGTTGCCTCTATTTTTCACCTTGGTACTTAATATTATAATATAGTTTGTGGGTACTCCGCTTTTTTTTTTCAACAATGCTTTTTTTTCAACATTTTTCAACACTTTTCTTGCTTTCCCCAAATAAAAGATGCAATGACCCTACTACTCTTTTTCAATTAAAGCTTTACAGTAAAACTGTCACTACTTTTGTTTTTCTATACATTCATTGCTTTTCTTCAGGAGATGAGTCTGAAAGTTAACTATTATGAGCCAACGAAATAAGAGCACTTTTTAAACTGGTGCCCAGAGCCGCATTTGGGACCTTCCTTACAAACATGTGATTACATTTTCCTGCCATCAAAGCAATAACAATTCTCCTCCAAATTACTTTGTATCCCCACAACCATGTGGATGCTAGCACAGAGAAGTAAATATTTACCAAGTTGCATGAGGGGGTTGTCTGTTCCGAACCTTAGCTGCTTTAATTTGAAACGAGTTCCTCTTCATTTTTTGTCACTCACGACACAAAGAGCCCCTCGCTTCTTCATGGTTACAAGGAGAAACAATTAAAGACTGGTGAGTAGCTTCCCAAGCCCTCTGCCCAGCTGAGGCATGCGCTCTTGACAGCTGGGCTGATGGAATATTAGGAGTCGTCAAAGAATGCCCGTAAGAACCGTATGGAGTGACATTCCTCCATTTCTAACGTGCCCACTGGAAACCCCTGGGCCGCTGGCATTCACACAGCTGGATGTTATTAGGAAGGGGACTTAAATAAACCCGGGAGCCCTCTTTAGGGTCATTCGCTACCAGAATCATGTTAACTAAAACCTGCTGGTGGTAAAGCAACTTAGTGGAGAACAATATATCATTGTTTTTGGACAGCTGACAGAAGCCATAGGGAGTTCTTATTCTCCTTTCTCTGTGTTTTGAGAAATTAATTTTACTTCTAAATTTTGTAGTGAGTGATCTCCTGGGGGCTAATAAATGTGGCGCTGTTTTTTAACTGTACTAGAGATTGAACTCAGAGCCGTCACACTGGGCCAGATCACCAGCTTTTTTAAGTTTTGTGTTTTGAGAAAGGATCTCTCTCTAAATCACTAAGGCATCCAGTCTGGGCTCCTATTTGTGATCTTCCTGCCTCAGCTTCCCAAGTGCTGAGATGACAGGCAGGAGCCATGATGGCAGCTATAACTGTAGCTCCTCAGCTGACAAGGGTAGCTTGAAAATTCTAAAATATGCTTTGATGAGCCAGATTATTTGAATTACATGTAAAAATAGAAATGTAAAAGGGTCTCAATGTTTTCTTGGAAACATGAAGTGAATAATCAAAACTGTATTTTACAACAAACTGATGGTTTGGAAATGCTAATTTGGGTAGCCAAAACTTTGTCTGAAATAAATACATAGGAGAGATGTACTTCTCCTCAAACTACTTCTTTAATGTTAATGAATTGAAATATATTGCTTATTAGTAAAATTCAATCAGTAAAATGTAGCTTTCAGACAAACTCACCCCAAACCTATCATGATACATACAGAAGCCAATATCTTTTTGAATTTCAAGTATGCCAGTACTCAGGGAGATGTAATATGCTAATAAGGATCACATGTTGCAGTCCCAAAACAATCAATGACCTCCTGTAGTGTTTCTTCAACAAACACTCAGCGAACACCAGTTCTGTGCAAGAGCCACGGTTCAGAGCTGAGGTTCACTTTAAGAGCTGCAGCTTCTGGACGCAGCTTGGGGAAATGAAGTCAACGTTAAGCCAAAAGTACTGGCTTCCGCATCAATCCAGTACGGAAATGATGGAGAATCGCTCTTCCATCTCATTACACGGTAATGATCAGATTTCTCTCGCACACGTGGGTGCCTTACACAGTAAGGTTAATACTGTTGAATCAATAAAAGGGCTTAATCAAAAGGCACAATCAAGAACTCTATTAAACACACACAAAAGATCATTTGCAAGTTTTTTTTTTTCCCAATTGCGGCTCTTTATAAGTAAATAGCACTTGAATAGAAACGTGTTACTTTGCTTCGATACCATAGTTGCTTTTTACTACTCGGAGCCATCATTCCTCAGCCGTAGATAATAGCCCATGGCATTCAGGGCCCACAATGAGCTGGGGGTGAAGGGCGCATTTAGCTGCTGTAGGTCGATTCGGATTAGACAAGCCCAGGCGGAAGACACGTCGCCGCTGTTTGCTGGAGAGCGGCTCCTCACCCGGAACACTGTTAATTGGCATTTTCCGCTGCTGTCTCAATATGGCTGGTTTCAAGTTGCTGGCCTCAAAACGAAGGTCTTTAAGATAGCTAGACAAAGAGACACTTTACACTGACTTATATTTGCATAAAAACCACCAAAGGACAGACACACTTCTCGGGATGCTTTAAGAAGACTGATAATTTGTTCCTGATCAGAGGTTTCTTTAAGCAGCACTTTGCAGCGTGAAGCCAGCAGAGGTGTCAGGTAAGGACTTCGAAGTCCCACAGTCTCAGTTTCACGGCTTTTTTGAGTTTGAGCTATAGATTTCAAAACCCCCTTTTTCTTTCATCTTCTACCAAGCGAAGGCTCGGCTGTGTAACACTTGTTTCTAAGAGCGCGCAGGGCAGAGGCCCATTCTTCGACGCACCCAAGTACAGACTTCTCTGGCTGAAACCCAGGTGTCTCCAGGAGACGGAACAAACAATACAGGAGGCTCACTTCGGGGGCCCCAGCCAGCGGGGCGCGCTGCACACGGGTGCCTCAGTGAGCCCTGGAACCCAGCGCTAAATAAAGGGAGAGGTTAAAGAACGGGAACACCCACAAGCAACAGATTCTGACTTTCAGAACACTAGAAGTTCTTGAAAGGTCTCGCCCTGTGTCGGCAGGCTGTGCGCCCGCTCCTGCTCACCGTCCATTTCCACCCGTAGTCTCAAGGTGTTTTGAATAGCGCCCCCTCTTGTTTTCAAGCATCCGGACAGTTTGCCTTCAGATTACAGATCAATGTTTTCCGAAACTACGACAAGCCACATGACCTCTGTCTCAGCACGTTATCAGGTGAGGGGCACAGGCGTGTCTTTCTCGTGAGCCCGGTATGAGGGCTGTAAGCGTAACTTCCAGTGAGGTGTTTAGCATAGTATTTGCAGAAGCTCAAAAGGAATTAGCTGTGAATTTTATGTCACAGCATTAATTTTAAAATTCATAAAGTATTATGTGCTAGTTCGTTACATTTTGGGTTTATCGTTAGTTATCTCCCTATAACTATATGGGAAATAAGTATCTGGAGACATATGATGCTGAGAGAACACACATTCTTGTTATGTATAATACAAAATTTTTGGCCCGAGATAAAGTTATCTGTTGATTCTTTAAAATTGGAATTTTGCACACAATAAATAAAGGTAAAATATAATATTCAAAACTAAGATGTACTTTTTTCCTTTACAATTCTCAATTCAGGAAACAAATTGCAACCAGTAAAGACACATACTTTGATATCCTCACATCCTGAACATAACTTGCTTTTGAAATCGTTAGATTAACGATAAAAAATTGGAAATACATAGAAACACAATTTTTATACACACATATGCTGAATACCATCCTTCATGTTTGTGTGTATGGCTTGCTTTTAAAGTAACTTAATTCACAAAGGAAAACATTGATAAATTTGGCCATATTATAATTAAAAGACATCTTAGAGAAAATAAGATGAACCACAAAGGAGAAAATACTTGCAACATATAAGCTGAAGGAATTAGTATGAGGTATATTCCTTAAAATACAAATTAATAAGGAAAAGGCAGGAATAAATATTTCATTCAAAAGAAATACATTTGGCTAATAAGTAAATGAAGTTAATCCCATCGATATATATATATTTTTTTGAGACAGGGTCTTGCTTTGTAGTTTAGGCTGGCTCTGAGCTCACTATGTAGCCCAGGCAAGCCTCGAACTCAGCAATCCTCCTGCCTCTGCCTCCCGAGTGAGTGCTGGGATTACAGGTGTGAGCCACCATGCCTGGCACTATGGTATGTGGTATTGATTGTTGGTGGGCGTGAGTCTCCACGCCCAGCATTATATGTGGTTACCGGGGATCAAACTCAGGACCTTGCGCTTGTGAGGCAGGCGCCGGAACCACTGAGCTAACCCTCCGGCCCCCACCGATATTTTTGTAAATAATATTGCATTGAGATCCATGATGCAATTCGTAATGCAGTACAATTTTTCAAATGTTCTGTCCAAAAAATTAAGAATTCTGACCATGCCGGGTGTTAATGAAAGTGAACCAATTTTTTTTTTAAAAAGAATATCCCCAGCTGTAAACCTCAGACAGTTTAATAGTTGTATTCTATAACCCAGGAATTTTCTTCTAAAGTAAATACTTGCATCTGTGCGCCAGAGACACAAACATAGGCACCCGTCCATCACAGTTCAGAATAAAAACAGCTTCAGACGCTTCAAATGCCCATGAAGGAAAAAATGAATATAGAAATTACAAGATATGTTCACCAGTAAAGTATTAATGAGACACAGAAACACCAACACAGATGAATCTTAGTAATGATGGTGAAGAAAAGAAAAATCAGAGCATATTCAGGTAAATGCATATTTTTGTTTACACACACATGTGACAAGATTTTTCAACAGGAACACTAGACAGAAAATTTGAAACAGTGTTTACTCCTGAAGTGAGAATAAAGGGCTAGAAAAGAGTAAATTTAAGGCATAGCATCCTATTTGCAGTACATTCTAGGCAGGTTGGCATTTTTATATTACAAAAGGAAGTAAGAGATGTCTGTGCTTGATCAAAAGACCTTCCAAGTGCAGAGGGTCAGGAAGAGGCAGCTCCCTTTAAGTGGTGAGTGAGTTCTCTGCATTTACAGACTCTGTTCCATTTTGTGCCATATTTAGTAAGTTTTCAAAGTCACCCCAGATGTCATTCTCTTCTTCTCTTCTAGTACAGGCCAAAAACCAGAACAGCACATAACAGAAGAGAATTTCCTTTTAGATTTTACAAACTCTACTATGGTGATTGCTGCTAAATGGAAGACAGATACTATTACTGATGTATTCAGAGATTCATCAAGTGATTGCAGGATCTGAGGAAATAGCAGAAGTAACATATATATTTATTTTTAAAAATCTAGATCAGCACATTTGCTGTCCTTTTCCTCTTGCCCAAAGTATTTATTTTGCAGTTCGCTTGCTGATGCACGTGTAGTTCACTCCGTGTCGCTAGTGCTAGGTGCTAATCAGGAACAGTCCACTGTCAAATTCTGGGATGTAAGTGCATGCTTCCCTATGATACAATCAGAGAGAAAGTGGATGGTACACAATGCTTTTTAAAAAGAAAAAGCTTGTGAAACTCGGGGATATTCTAATTTTTATTACCAATAGTTACAGTAAAATGATACAAAAAAGTTTACCTTTATGCAAGTCATGCTTTGCACTTGAGCAATTTTAAACTTTAAATCAAAAACTGTTATAATTACCCAAATTTCTAGCAACTGCACAAGCAGTATAGAACTATGGGGTATAGCAAATATCAATGAAGATTTCACAGGCAGACAAAAACAATTTAATAGACCCATATACTGGAACCTAGCAAAAACCATTCAGTTAGGGACTAATTCCATAAACAAATGAGCAGAAATGTTCTCTTTACCCAGAATGTCAAGCAAACTTAGCATCCATTCAAGTTGGTGATATCAAGTCCAACTGAAGACTGTACACATACCTATTTTTTCACATGGTTGCTCTAACAGCCATGTTTTATGACTCATCTGATTGTAGCCAGAGAGCTTCCCAGTTCAACAGGAGCTGGGAGTGAGGTATAACGAGCAGGAAAAGGAGCCAGGCATAGCCAGTCATTCCTTTACTTGTGCAATAGGTATTTATTCCGTGTCTTTTGACAACCACCACTGTGCAGGATGCTGGAGAGTAAAGATATGCAAAAGGCAAGATTTGCCCTCAGGCAGTTGGCAGTCTCCTGGGAATGCAGACCAGGGACAGGGAAGGGAACGTGCAGAACAGAGTATGTTGTGATAAGAGAAGCACCAAGTGCTAGAGTATTTCTAGCAATCTGTACTTTCATAATCCCTAAAAACATTTTCCAAAGTCTCCTCGTTTAAGAGGAAGCCAAGCTTAAGGTAGGAACACCCATAGCTCAGGTCTTTCCAGAAACCCAAAGTCTTAAGACTGGAGTTAGATCGGTGGAGAGTAGACTGAGTAATTTTGCCTGAGACGCTGTGGTTAGAAATGAAGAAAGTTCCACAAGAAAGCAAATTAACGAGCTTAAATCCCCTCTTAAGGACTGTGGAAATCTTTGCAAGATTGGCACCTGGAGTTAGCCACATTCATATTTCAAGATGATCACTCTAGCAGTTTTGAAAAGAATGGTTTGAAAGTCAAGGTGACAAAAACCAGGTAGAAAACTAGTGGAGGATTCCATGTAAAGGAATGCTGATCAAACTAGGATGATAGGGAGAAGAGATTTAAAAGCCCTTAAATGAGGGTTTCTTCCTTAGTTGTCAGTGTAATTCTAAGAGTAAAATAAGGCTTAGTAAAGACACAGAAGAGATATTTTATGCTTTGCTCTGCTTAGCAACTACTTATGGAATGGAGGCAAAAGGATACTTTGCCTAAAATAGTAAATAAAAGATACTTAATTTAAAAATATGGGTATACACACCTACATTTATGCATATGTATGTGTAATTTTATGTAATTAAAAAATAATTTCTGTCCAATGCAATTTACATGATTAGCATTTTATAGAGTTACTAGCTATAGACTACAGAAAAATCATCCTTTTAGGTATTTTAAAATTTTTATTCGTCTTTGGACATGATGGTCACAACAGAAAGCAAGTTTTAATTTCAAAAACGTACTTGGGGGCCAGAGATTTAGCTCAGAGGCACCATGCCTGCCTGGCAAGCACAAGGTCCTGAGTTCAAAGTCCAGTATTGAAAAAATAAAAATGTACTTGGATTTTTTTTTTTTCAGTTCAGAACTGATCATCGAGAATATGTAGACTTTTTAAAAAAGGTTGAAATGAACACCACCACTTATATATTGACAGACCACTAGAATGTTCTGGTACAATGATGCTTCCCCAGAATCATCTGCACATTAGAGTCACCTGGGAGTGTTTACAAATTACAAAGCTCCAGCCTCTATTCATGTATGAAAATGACAGTTTTGGGGGATGAGGCGCAGACATGAGTACATTAACCTCCCCAGGTGGCACCTGAGTTCAGCTCTCACCAAGAACAAGAACCCAAAAGAGAACTGAAACTGCTCCCTGCACACTAGAGCTGTTAGGACTCCAAGGCCACAAAGTCAGGTGTGTAAGATTATCATTATTTTTATACAAGTGACTGCTCTTCTCTTTTAATTCCTGTTTACAGGGTATTGAAAGTGTACTCTCTGTCCATCCACGTATTTCTTCCTTCATCCCCATGTTACTTTTTAGTTGGAGCTGGACTTTGAGTTGGTCAAGAGTTAAAAAATATTAAGGAGAGGGAGACAGAGACAGAGAGAGGAGAGAGAGCAGCAGGGATGAGCATCCAGCGAATCCCCAGCTCACGGCAGTTCCTGTTGGTTCCAGAGTCCCGAGAGATGTGCCTTCTCCAGGTGTCCATGTCTGAAGTCCCTAGTACAGTTAGCTTATCCCATCCATAGGGTCACTCACGCCGCCAGCCTGCTGGCGACACTCCCACCACTCCTGTCTGCTCCGGACATCCTGGCCTTCCTGCCTCACACTGAATTTTACACTAGATCTTAGCCAAAAGCCTGAGAAGCAATTCACACTGAAGTCTAAGGGAAAGGGAAGCTTTTACAGTAGGGTAGAAAGGAAGATTAAGAATAAAAAACTGTTGACTAATGTAAGAAACGAGATGCATTAAGGCACTTATTCCTCTTTATCAGCTGCTCATTTTGCCAAGAAATGTTTATGTTTGTTAAAATTTGCTGGCTTGTATTATGAGTATTATCATAAAATTTTTATTTATTTCCTTTTTAAGCTACTTGGATATTCTGCAAGGGTAAACACCCTATTAAAAATACAATCCATAAGCCTTAACTAAATGCCCTATGCTGCAGTACTGTGCAATATATTGACAACTAACAAGGAAGGAAGATGGTCCTGCCCATCTGTCCACTTTGGAGATTTCCCCTTCTTCCCTCAGGAAACTTTCTGGACCATATGTGACTCACGATTGGCTTATAAGGCAATAATATAAATTCTTAAGAGATTTTTAATGAATATAAATCAAACCCATTTCAATATGGAGCAATGTTTTGCAGTATTTCTTCAGTTCATATATAAATTTCAATTCTGCATATTCATCTCTGGTCTAGGTTTCTAGCAGCAATAAACCATCATCTACTACTAAAGTGAAAGGCTTCCTTTATGGAGAGCTTATAATTACTGATCTATGATTTTATTATTATTTTCTTGATCTCTTCAAAAACTAAATACTTCAGAATATATATTTTGTTGTATTTCTACATCACTTTCTATTAAAAGATGCAACAATCAACTAGAACATAAGATGATCATGTCAATTGGGGTAGAAAATAATCAACATGAAACAAAATAACAGCTCAAAAAATTGACCTTTAAAACATTGTGTAAGTAAAATGTATTTGCAGATTTAGGCAGAAAATAAGAAGAAATCAAAACAAAGAGAGCAGTGACGTATTTATTTTTCAAATTTCCTCAAATCTTTTAATGATTATTTTAAAGTGGTGAATATTTTAATAGTCTTTGGATGTTTATTATACCAAATATAAACAGAATTACAGCTTTGGTCTTCAGAATCCACTTTGGGTTATGTTGTGGCTTGAGTGAAGTTTCTTAAACTCTTAATTAAAGCCCTAGTGGGATTCGTCAGTAGAATAAAAATGTTACTTAATACACAGAGCTTTCTACACCTGAAAGTTAATTTAAGTGGCAGTGTAGTGGTGTCTGTCAAAGCATTTATCACTCATCAATAACAATGTTCCCAGACTGACCACTTTTAAATATGCATACCTATATTCCTAGTGTACTCTGTGGCCATTGAGTTGCAATATCACAGCCTGCCTGATTGCCTCTTATCAAAGCAATAGTTCAGGACTTGATGCAATATGACTGAAAATTTTCAAGTGCAGAATACCAACTCTGAGGATTGAATGCCACTACACAATGTCTCAAAGATGAATTAAAAGGGCTCTGAATGAAAATAAAAATGTGTAAATCTGTTACCATTAATAAGCACCTCATTATCAATCAATTTTCCAGTTGACCTTGTATGGAGATGTTTTTCCCTTTTAAAGTAACCAGATTCCACCCATGCCACATTCAGTCATTCCAAAGAAGATTCTTACAGCCACTGTGTAAATGATATTTGGGTTATGAGGTTATGAGAAGAATATTAGATGGACCCACCTACTTTTGGTAAAAAGCAAATGGGCTACAGTTTCTAATTTAGAATGTTCAAATTTAAAAAAAAAATCTCTTCCCTTCACTTGACAAGGGCAAAATCAAATTTTTTAGTTCAGCCAGAAAGGAAGTTTCTGTGAAGTTAGGGTCTACAGATACAGAGCAGAGGAGAGTTTGGTTGCTAAAAACACAAGCATTAAAAAGTAGCCATGCATATAGGAAACAGAAATGATGACTCCAGGGTATTATAGAAAGCAGCCAGAACTTATCCATTGTGGGCTCAAATTTGCAGAAGTGAAATAGTTTGTCTGAGAAAGCTGCAGAGAATCCTGCAGGAGAAAGAGAATGTCAGCCTACAATATTAATTTGCTTGGATTTGGGTCACAGTGCTCAGCCATTCAGATACTCAGAGACCCTGCAGCCATGATTCAAGGGGGCCCTGATTCTGCTTTACTTGGCAGTCGAGCATGCCATCATCCATCCATTGCTGGCTTAACAGCATGCAGAATACAAGAGTTGTGGGGTGAGGAAGGTTTCTACACAGATTTCAGAAGGATGACTAGGAGGCCAAATAGTGTGCCCTTGGGAAGGCAAAGCATGAAGCAATGAGTGAAATCAAAGATGCAGTGGATACACCAGAATATTGTAAGAACCAAAACATAGAATGTCTGAAGAAAGCAACAAGTAATACACAAAACTAGCCTAAGAGAAAAGACATAAGATCTGTAACCATTGACAATGCCCCAGGGACAGGACTACCCAAGCCCCTTAATTCACATCTTGCTCTTTGTCTATATGAGAGTTTTCTTTCAATTTTATTATCTTCTTAAAATAATTAATGCATGCCCATCTTTTCTGCAGAAAAAAAACAATCTCCAGAAAGTACTTAGTAGTTCTAAAATGTCCTAACAATGCATTCTTCCCTGGTTTTTCAATTTACAACAGGTGGACAGTCTTTGAAAAACTCAATGATAATGAGCAGATTGAATCACTTTTAGTAACTTGAATTCTGAATAAATTACAAAGGGCTTAGAGTCAAGCTATTTTTGCCTTTAGAGCTTCATATAAAGATTATTTTCTTGAAACTTGGCCCAAATTGTGTACTTTTAAAACCATATTTACTACAAAATGAGTGTTTGGGCATTATAGTTAAACTATTTTAATTGGCATTGCCATAAATTTGGTAGCAGTGACTGTCTCTTCAAATTGTTCTTTGCTGTATTGAAATTCTTAAAAAAGACAACTGCAATAATTCAGAAATTAAAACATTACTCGAATATTTCATTATATTTATAGCACAACTGGGCTTTGAGAAGAAAGGTTGAAGATGAGTACACGACATATTTTCCAATCTTAGAACTGGGTTTTAGAATTCTAGTTTGTATTAACATCTTTCACCATTTTGTTATGATGATTCTACCAACTGAAACAAAGAAAAACTAAAAGTATATACCAGGCCTAAAAAGATAGCTTATCCTATTAAACTATAATGCATATAAATCAAAATAAAGTTTAACTAATATGCTACCGATCATTTAAATTTGATTTCATTATGCCTGGAATAGTCACTTTTTTTACAATGTACACTTAAATTTTTTAGAATTTGCTTTGGGTTTTCTTGTTTATGAGCACAGAAAAAACTGTTTTACCCTCGTGACTTAAATAGGACAATTCCTAAGGGTAAAAAATACTGATTCTGGACATAGAGGAAGTATTAGCAATAATGCCTAGAAGATTTAACACAGTATAAGAAGAAACCTACCTTTCTAGAAACCTGTACCAAGGAAAATGTTTCAATGGTGCCATCTCATTGCACAACATGAACAGAAAGCCTGTCCTAACCACTAGGGTCACTAAACACTCTAGAAACCATACTGTGAGTTAAATGAGCCCAGACTTTGCCATCACCATCAGGATAAGTTCTGGTTACATGTAATCAACTCTGGAAGAATATGTGTTACATGGGCTGGCCAAGGGGGTGGGATGCAGCACTATTTATCCTAGCAGTTGCTTTGGAACTTGAACATTTAAAAGAAAAAAAAAATCAAAATTGGCACCTGTGTTACACAAAATGCATAGCTACTTAAGAAAACCTCGTTTTTTTGGGTAAAAACTTCTGTTTTCCCAGTTGCACTGTTTGAAAGTGAATCTGTGTAGCAGAAGGTTGTTCAGGATTATGAAACTTCATGCATTTTATCACAAGCAAATATAAACATTTTCAAGGAAAGCACAAGGCAAGAGACACGAAAGACCATATGTTTCCAATGCTCTCCATGTCAAAATAATACCCGTCTCCAGAAAATTACTGCTAGTCATATTGAATTATTTTGCCAGATATCTTCCAAAAATTACTTGGAAGAAAGTACAGCACACTCCATGTACCATGTAATGGATAAAAATAGATTTCCCCAGACCAAAGTTATTATATTCATGAATTGTTTTATTGGCCATAATACTGTATAAGATTTCTCAGTTTTACTACTCACGAGTTAGGAGTGAAGGTAAAGTTGAGATAAGAGAAAATAGAGGCTTAATTTTCTGGAAAATGTTTCTCAAACTGTGTAAACTCCTCTTAGTTAAACTGATATTCTTACTATTCAAAATTAGCCAAAGCACTTTTCCCTCCAAAGGATTTTTTCCCCCAGTACAGCACCGGGGATTGAGCCCAGAGCCTTCCCACCGAGTTACACCCCCAGATCTCCAGCCCATTTTTATTCCCTTTGAAGTAGGGTCTTATGTCACTAAGTTGTCCAGGCCAGGCTCAGGCCTGTGATCATCTTACATCACCGTTCAAGAATGCCGGGATAACAGGCATGCAACACCACACGAATTCGCCTTCTTGCTGGGAAAGAAGGGAGAATCTCCAGGGTGCAGAGGTGTGCCTGGCAGCTGCTGATGTGCCTCTTGGGTCCCCAACGTGAATTCAGCTAGCAGCGAGCAGTCAGTCCTTTTGCCCAAGTGCCTGCGACTCCCCAGCAGGAGTCAGGGGGACTTAGGGACTTGGGTGTCAAAACTGTTATCAGCCATTAGGTTTACATACCAGGTTCATTGGCTGGACACTGGCTCAATCAAAGGAGCCATTTTGTTTTGGTGAAAAGGAAAACGAATTTATTCCAAACTACCTCCGAGGAGGGGAGGGGCTCATGTGTCTCCAACCATCATCTCACTGTGTACAGCTATGTTAGAGTCGTTCCCAGCAAGGAATCCAGGGTCAAGAGAACACAAGGTCATACTGAGACTGACTGGATCCCCTTAACCCGACCTCGGGGCCAGCAGGGCCATTATCAGCCTGAGAGGGAGGAGGTGGCATGGCCAAGGAAGCTACTTGTCTCTGAAGGGAAAAAGTCTAACTTTTAAGTTCCAGTATGTTGTGGTGGCCACAAGAAAGGAGAGAGGGTGGAAAGAGAGTGAGAGAGGAAGTGAGGAGAAGGGGGAGAGAGACCAAGGGAGGCCGAGAGATCCCTGGGAAACAAGCAGGTGAGCTAGTGGAGCTCAAGCCGGGTTCACTGGGAACTTGCCAGGGATCTGCTTGGCAACTGGCATCAAACTGCAGCACACACTCAAGTTACAACCGGCCAGACACATCAATAACGTGGGTTAATTTGGTGATAGAAGATTCATCTGTGATGCGTTATCTAACGCGTGTCCCCAGGGGAATGTCTGCAGCTCAGCTGGGTTGACTTATAACCAACTGGAGTCGCCAAACCACTAAGTAACGATTTCAAAACCCGTTGATTGAAAGCTTCCAAGAAATAATACCGAAGGGAGAAACGTCCAGGAAATAGGTCGCTACATTTAGAACAGGAGCCAGGAAGCTAGAAGTGTCCCTCTCCGGTGGTTTTGGTGGATTATCGGTCCTTTCATTAATTTTTCTCCTAATACTTTTTCGTTTTAAAGCCTACAACTTGCTTCCTATTGTTTTCCTGTGTTTGGGAAAGATGCGGGGACCAGGCCGTCGGCTCCATGCTTACCCTGCCTTATCTCTATCGGTCTTTCGTCAGCCAAATGCACTCCTGGACTTACAGATGAGCTAAATAATGTGCAGCACTCCACCTAAATTTAAAATACGGAATGCAGGGTTCAAAAGCAAATAAAAGTATAATTTAAAATATGAAGACACAAAGCATTTACCTTTTTTTCTTGTGCGCTCTCAGGACATTCTTTATCCAGGCTTAAGGCTGCACCGCCGTAGTGGGCGTCAGAACAGTCACGGGCCGCTCGCGCAGGCTCCCATGGGCACGAGAGCGCGCTGCACTCACCTGTGCATGCGCTCACCTGTGCACGCGCTCACCTGGGCGCTGCAGCTCAGCAGGTGCCGGGTTTCTCTCTTGACAGCCACGCAGTCAGCACGTCACGCCTCGGCGGGGGGGAGGGGCAGAGCGGGGAGCCGCCTACACGCTCACGGCCGTCCACAGGGTGCACTAATTAGGAAACATGATAGGGCTGCTTCAGACTGGCCTACGCCCGCACGATGCACCCCGGCCCTGCCACAGACACCCCGTTACAGGCTCCCGGGCCTGTGGTCTGGCTGGAGCTGAGGGCAAGGGTGCCAGCATTCGGGAGTCCGGCGGAGGCCCCTGGAGGTCGGGAGGTGGAAAGGCACAGCGCCGGCGGCCAAGGACGCACGGTCGTACCTAGCTCCACTCACAGACAACAGAGTCAGAGGCAACATGAAGGTCAGAAACGCCACCCGACCCCGCCGTCTCCCTTCTGGGTAGCTTCCCCAAAGATTTAAAGACATCGTATTACAAGTTATGACCAACGTGACCCAGGATCAACTTGGGTGAATTAGGTTAACAGAAGATGCATCTGCCTCTTAGCTCTAGTGTGTATTCAGGCACACCTCCAGATCTCAGCTGTATTGACTTACAATCAACTTGCATTACAGCCTGTCCTTGGGAACCAACTGGGTTCGTAAGTCAAGGGTCCACTGTGTATATGCATAGCTGTGTATATGCACAGTTCACAATGGCTAAATCTTGGAAGCAGCCCATCTGTCCATGCACATGAATGATAAAGGAAATGTGTTTTAATACACAATGGAGTACTACCCTGCCATAAAGAAAGGTAAACTTGAATCATCTGTAGGAAAATGGAAACAGCGTGAGACCCTAATGTCAAGTGAAATAAATCAGACGCGCATGCTTAAATAGTGCATAGTTCCTCTTACATGAGAAACTCAAATATAAACAACAAGCAAAATGAAAGATTATAGGAAATAGATCTTTCTCGGATGTGAAAGGAATGAAGAGATGAAGGAAGCCCGGAGGGAGGGCGAGGAAAGGGCACGGAAAAGTACCTAACCTGCTTACATGTGCCAACTCCACACGAGGCACGTGAACATGATGTATTCTGCAAACGTGTACTAGGAAACACCTTTTTAAAAATAAAATTACTCAAAGCTCAGAATGTGACCATAGAGCCAGGGCATTCTGAGCCGGCGTGGAGCCCTGGTTACTGGGCTGCACAGCCAGCCCCGCACCCGGAGAAGACACAAGGAAGTGCTACTTTACTTCCCAACCTCAGTTATTTCCTGGCTCCAAAAACACTCGCTGTCTCACCCACCCAGCACAAGGCGTGGGATTTCTTAGCCAAAAACATAGCGAGTTTATCTCCACCAATGGCAAGGAAGAAGCAGGATGCTCTGCTTTCCCTCTATGGACAAAGAGAAAACTGATGTGGGGGGAGGGGGGGTCCAGTGACACGGAGAAGACCTGCGTACTTTGAAAAAGAGGTTCCCGGGGCTAAAGCCAGAATCCTGTGTCTTTCCATCACCCACAGCTGTTGAGGAGCTCGGAGCAAAAGCACCACATAAGCCGTACCCTTACCATCGACTCTGGGGAAAATAACGAACACATCTGGATTTTTTTTTTTTTTATTCTAGTACAGGGAACTGAGCCCAAGGATGCTCTGCCCCTGAACTACATTCCCTGCTTTGTTATTTCTTTGCTTTGAGACAGGTTCTCACTGAGTTGTTCAAGCTGGCTTCAAACCTGAAATCTTCCTGCCTCCCAAGTACTTGGGATTACTGGCATGTGCCTGGCACATTTGGATTTTTTAAGTAGATGTTTATGAAAAGTCCTTCTCTTATGTTCTGTTTTTGATGTGAATGCAATTCTTTTTAAGAAGAAAAACTCCTCATAGAAGGTCATCATTAATTTCTTAATTATTCATGTTTGCTACAATATATATAGATAATGTAACATTGACCTGTACCTTAGAAAGAAGAGGTGTTTAATTGTAAGGTTATTCTTATGATAGTCTAGAAATGCACTGTAAGTTTAATGCTTAAGTAGTTTTGAAATGCCCATACATGTCATTATGTCAATGTGTTTTGCATAAATTTTTATTTTATTATTTAAAATAATATTAACAATACAAATACATTGTAGAAAATTGGAATGTAAAAGTCATAACCTTACCACCCTCATGCAAAATACTCCGGTTTGATATGTTTTTCTTCTAGTATTATTTAACAATATGTAATCATAGTATGTTGTTGAAGAGAAAATCTAACACTATGAAGTGAAGAGAAAATCTAACACACAGAAGAAAAAGCCCCACAGATTATTTTATAATTTTGCCAAAGTCGGAAACATGGGCTCAATCCTTTCCAAAGATTCCTTCTGTATTGGAGCTACAATAGTAACTTTTTAATTTGAAAAATACCACAAAGAAAAAAAATAAAATTCTTCCAAAACTCATGTAAGAAAAATTTCTGCCTAACTGCTCTATCCAGTTCTCCATACTAGATTGATATTTACTGATGTCAAGTTTTCCATGGTTAAAAAATAGCTTTCTGCGGAACTCATGCCACAGGCTCACTCCCACCGCTTTAAAACGTCCCCTCAGGTTGACCGTTTTGATCTGTGTAAACAGACCGTGACAGTGGTAAGCCTTGGAAAACCTGTGCCTTTTAGTCTCTAGAAGTGATTGGTTAAGTCACTTGGTGAGATTCTGAAGTTTCGGGTTCTGTAGAACAACACGCTTATGCCGTAACTTCTCAGTATTCACAGCCCAGGACGCTGCGGCCTCTTCGCTTCTTTACTCACAGTACCCAGTGAGCCTCATCAACAGTATTTTCCTTTGCTTTGGTTCCCATTTTGTTTTAGATTTGATTGTGCAAATTTCTCAAATGTACAAAAATAAAGAGGATCATCAACTCATCCCCAAATTTCATTTATCATCCAGTAATGTCTGCAGTCCTAAAAAAAAGTGACAATTTGCTCTCCACAGAACTCTCCCTCAGCTCTCTTGGGGCTCTTTTCAAGTTCTAGCCAAGGTTTTATGAAAAAGTCAACAGCTAGGTAACCTCAAAACACATGATCTTCAGAAAGTGAAAACTCAAACCACATATGAACCCTGAAAGACAGCTTTTGCTTCAGGACAGACCTTAGACGTACCTTGTCTACAAAATAAAGCAGTGGAATGAAGTTTTCAGCAGAAAGGATGGCATGATTAATACAGCTCACGCTACAGTATATGCTGGCTCTGTTACAGCATAGAAGGTTCCAGTGTCATACCAAGCACAACCTTTACCATCAAGAAGCTCGCGTTATTTGTGAAGAAAGAAAAACTACTCCATTGCTGAAAAAAACCCATGATTTTAAATGTCAGAAATGAATCACTGCAATAGTATCGCAGTGGTTATTTACATTCTATGGGCTTTATTTTTTTCTTTCAGGCCAAGTAATGATTTTCCTCAATTTTCAAATTACTAAGAGACATATTAATTATAAACATGCCATTTGGTAGAAAATTCTAACCTCAGCATTGAACTATTTTTTTTTTTTTTTTTTGAGACAGGGTCTTGCTTTGTAGTTCAGGCTGGCTCTGAGCTCACTACGTAGCCTAGGCAAGCTTCGAACTCAGCAATCCTCCTGTCTCTGCCTCCTGAGTGCTGGGATTACAGGCGTGAGCCACCACGCCCGGCAGCATTGAACTATTAATAAAACCATTATCCAATGACCAAAGAGCTCATGTCAATCCGTCTGCTACCCATGACTCACTGCTTCTTTTGTAGCCTAGGAGCAATCCTGACACACTAAATAAGGAAAAAAAGTATTATTTCTTTTGAGTTGCTTCATCCACAGCAACTTTTGTAAAAATTCAGGTTACTCTGTTTTAGTATCACAGTTTACTCTGAGTTACTACTGGACACCTCTGTGAAAAGATATTCCACCTGTGGGGAGACAGGGAGGTGAAGGAAAAAGAAACAAGTCTGAAACAGTCCAATTCATTACTCAAGGCACAAGTGGTCCAAGGGCCAGCAGCATACGCAGTCCCTGAGGGCTCATTGTACAAAGACAGTTGCTCAGAGGCCTTAGCAAGCTCAGAGGAAGTAGAATTAGCATTTTAATAAGATTCTCAGTTGAGTGTTAAGCCCATAAATGTTTAAGAAGCACGGCCTAAATTTTCTTCTATCTTTCTGCAGATCCTATAACAGAGCAACAAAACTAACCATTGTATGATTTTGCCACATTTATGATATTCTCTTTTCATTAGAGAATCACATTTTACTTACTTTATCTGGATACATACATACATATACATATATACTCATGGATATGTATAATTAAATATTACTTTATGTATAAATCTTGGGCTTGATTATTAACCCTTTTAGCTACCCTCTTTTAAAATTAACACTTGGAGATAAGACCTTTGATTTCTAGAAATCAATTAGAAGTTTGAGCTAGAAAATAGTCATTTCCCATCCATAATAACCAGTAGTTTCTTCCATGTTTCTATATAATAGCAAGAGAAAGTGAACAATTTTAAATATTAAAATATTGGATAAAATAAACAGAAATCTTGCCTTTCTCCCAGCATACTGTAATGCAAGCCAATATGAAAGTGCTAATGTGAATACATACAATTTCATAGCATCTTCTATAAACATTTTTTCCAGAGGAAATATGAAGTTATTCTTTTTTTAATTGAATTCTTTATTGGTACATTTTATATACAACTTACAATCACACTCAACATTGGGGAATTTGTACCAGTATATGACATGAATTAATTCTCATTTTTTACCCCTACCTCCCCCACAACCCTCACCCCCTATATGCAGGTACTTTCTTTTTCTTTTCAAATCATATTTATTCTTTCCCCTCATTACTTTCCCCTACCACATTCCCTATGAATATTTCCTATTTCAAAAAATCCATCATACCTTCTAGAACTCATTTACATCTACAAATTCTAATACCAGAGAAGGAAGTTATTCTTTAAAATATTTTGTTTCAAGGCCATGGATTTAGCTCATGTAGTACCATGCCTACCTTGCAAGCACATGGACCCGGGTTCCTGTAGCTCAGGGGTATTGCACCTGCCTGGCAAGCACAAGGTCCTGAGTTTCATCACTAGTACTCAAAAAAAATAAATAAATAAAACATGAATAAAATAATTCTTTAGTTCACTGTTTGTTCCCACATCTATTTCCATCTTAGCACTGATAGATGTACATAGTCTCTTGTATCTAGGTTGAGATATACAAGTCACAACTGTCTACAAAATATGCAACAAACCTTTTAAATTTTATTTCAAAGAATAAAATCATTACTGCTGTTATTCAAAAGAAGCATCTGATCTCAACAAATAATGAATCCTTAGAAATGCTACAATGTAACAGGGAGAAAAGGTGAAGAGCTCGCAGAAGACAGTTGTTCAGTGGCAGCCAGACAGAGCCAGCTGTTGGTCACATGGCCCTGGTGGGAGAGGGCGAGAAAATAAGACAATGCTCTTGCTCCTACCTCTCCTTTTTGTCCGCTACCACCATCCTCCTGTTCCTTGTGCTTCTCCTCTACCACTTCCTGTGAGCTTTTTTCCTCAGATCAAAGACTTCTGTCCTCACCAGAGAGGGAAAAAAAATCAAGAAACATTTTCTCTACATGTTCCCTGAAATTAACCATAGGAGGTTTATTAGGAATGATCCTTGAAGACAGACATTTTTGATAGTCAAAATGGCAGGTTTTTCTTAATATTTAAGAAATCTCCTAAAGTCTTTATTAGGATGCATATGCATCCAGTGTTAAATCAAAAACATAAAGCCAATTAGGCTATGCTTATTTGGCTACTTCACAATTCCTGGTTCCTTCTTGTTAGAAATTTCTATTTCTGATTTAAGTATAAATTAGATTCTGAAGAATATATTTAATTTACACTTTACATTAAGCAATATAAAGTTACAAGTTCCTGAGTAATCTTTTGACTTTACCTTAATTTTCAAGTCCCTTCTTAAAGAACCTTTGTATGATACAATAATTAAAAAATCAAGACTGAAATAAACCAAAGAAACGGAGAGTAAATTGTTACTATTAGAATTGAAAATCTAATTTCAAGGGATTCCTAACAGCCTAAGTGATCAACATAAGTTGTGACATTGTGTCTCATATATAATAAACAAGTTTCATTCAACTATACATGAGATTGACCCATGCTGAGGAGGTACAACAGAAACGCTAAGTTTTTACAGTCATGCGTTGCTTCATGAAAGGAATACATCCTGAGAAGCATGTCTTTTCTACAGTGTCACCATTGTGCAGACATCACAGACTCTTCATTCAAACCTGAATGATGTAGGGCAATCCTTCCATGAGAACTGAAGTTGTCAAGTGACAAGGTCAACCTGAGATGTGTGTGGTTCCTGCCAGTGTATCATTGCATACTGTATTATACCAAGATTTTCAAATTAAGTAGAGAAAAGTACTCTAAAATAACAATAAAAGTAGAATAAATTCATAAGCTAACTACATAGTCATTTATTATCATTATCAAGTGGTAATTGCTGTGTGTAATTCTATGTGCTTTGTTTTTACAGAACTGGCACTGCAGTCGGTGTTTTACAACAGCATGCCACAGACATGTGAGGAATGTGTTGCACCACAGTCAGACCACATGGCTGTGATGTCATTAAGTGACAGGAATTGTTCTGACTCCATTATACTCTTATGGAACAATTGTCACATATTTGTCCATCATTGACTTTCGTTATTATACAACATTATCCAGTATATGATTACTTATTATTAGGTAACTTATAGTCGAACAAGACTGCACCATGTAACAAATGTAACATTAGAGAATATACAAGTATGAGATTGGGTGCTGGATGTGAGGGTGAACTGGCTGTGACATCTGCCACCCCACTGATCACCAGGGTTGATCCAGTTGATCTGGCTGATGTGGCGATGTCCCCTGCCTCCCTCACCACTTCCTGCTGAGTACTTCCCAAAGCTCCATGTTGGATTGAACAGGACAACCACCCCCATCAAGGAGGACCATTACCTCAGTCAAGGCCTAGAGGTAGCTGTGCTCCCTGGCTAGAACTTCTAAGCAAGCTCTCAGGACTGGTGCAACATTAACGTAGTTCCTTTATTGAAAAGCTACTCAGATCCTTTACTATGTTCATGCACACTGAGAAAAACAGATAAAGCTAGCAGAAATACCCAATTTAGTTGATTGCACCTTTCTTTGCCCACATCTGTGTGGGAATAATTAGTAACATAGTTCAAGAAAGCAGTGCTCCAAGAAAAAAAACTTTCAGAAAGTAAAGTAATATGATGGGAGTGGCTAAAGCAAGACATTATTAATCAATAAAAAGATTCATAGACAGGAGTTCTGAATTGTACTTTAAAAAATGATAGCCTGTCAGCAGCAGGTTGGAACAGATAGGAGAGGATAAAAGTGAGTATTTTGGTCATGTTCATGTAAAAGAGAGTTAAAGAACTGAGTATAGATTAGTTTAACTTTGGTTTAACAGTAAACCAACCTTGTCAAGAAAGGAATACTTAGGTAGAATTTACTAGAATAGATCAACAGTCTCAACTTTAAAGCAAGGTCATCACAAAGATTAGGCTTGTGTGGGTATGTCTAGGTATGATTATGGGTAGACATAAATAGGAAAATAAGGTTACCTCATTACCCTACAAGGTAATATGAATATAATACTTCACCTGGTTGGTTCAAAATGGGTCCCACAATCTCTTTGAGGGATTGAAGGTCATTTTCCAGAGTATCCATTTAGATGAACTGAAATTTATCTGAACTTCTATAATTTTCTACTACAATCTGGAGGAAAAGATGGACATGAGATTTGGAGATTGGAGAAAACTAGGGAAAAAGGATGGAAAATATAGAAATAATCGGTGGGTTCTGTCATTCTGCCAAACACTGAGTATGGCAATATACAAGGAAGAAAAAGTTAGATTCACAGCTGCAGATGCTATTTTCTAGTACACGGTAGAATATGGGCTCTGGTGTAAGAAAAAAAAAAAAAAGGAAAGAAAATTAACATGCAGCACAGACTCCCATGCTGTACTGAAGGCAGAAAACAGCACCCAGTGAGACCACAGAGCTGTGGCCAGCTAGTGGGTCACCCTGAGGCCAGGAGAGTTGGGGAAGCTGCTGTCACCGCAAGAACACTGCCTGTGGTAATCAGAGACCTTCCTCAAATGACCTGGTGGAGGTGGGATGAAAACATGAATGTTTTTCTTGTATACAAGTAAAACTTGCAGAAAAAAAAGTGGTGTTGAATTCCCGCAGTCATAAATGAGCAATAATAATTATTTAGCATTAATGTTATTGAATGTTACTGAGGCTTTATTTTCAATTATGAGTTAATCCCATGGTGATATTAATGCAGGATAAAAATATACCCTGTCTCTGTAGTATTTGCAGATACACTTCTATAGCAGAAATTACAAATGCTAATATCTACAAGGGATGCAATAAACATAAAAATTAGTATTATCCTCGGCACAACATGACAGGGGCAGAACAGGCCCACCCTAAGTGAGTGCCACTCTTTTTTTTTTCTTTTTTTTGAGACAGGGTCTTGCTTTGTAGTTCAGTCTGGCCCTGAGCTCACTATGTAGCCCAGGCAAGCTGCCGCGAACTCAGCAATCCTCCTGTCCCTGCCTCCCTAGTGCTGGAATGACAGGCGTGAGCCACCACGCCCGGCACTGTGGTATGTGGTATTGATTACTGGTGGGCGTGAGTCTCCATGCCCAGCATTGTATGTGGTTACCAAGATCGAACTCAGGACCTTGCACTTGCGAGGCAGGTGCTGGAACCACTGAGCTAAATCTCCGGCCCGCGAGCTCCACTCTTGCATGGGATGTTACCTTGCTCCATGGGATGGTTACAGAGTAGAACAACGTGGTGCAACCAGTGCCACAAGGAAACATTCACCAACTGCTATACGCCAGCCTTTGACTGGGAAATGCGTGAGCGCCCGTTTGCTGCCTCCAAGCACTCACAACACCTTCCGGGAACCAAAGTGGTTCTGCATTCCCCTTTAGTCCAAAGCTGCAGAGCTGACTCTTGCCCAGAGTTTGCACTTGTGACCAGAACCCAAAATGTTTTCATCTCTCAGCATCATCTTCCTCCCTGATCCTAGAATCCCATACACAAAACCTCCATCCCTACGTACCCTCACCATCCCATCCAAATAGATGGGTCCTGAGGGAACTCATCATCCCCAAATCGCTCATTTCAATGCAGGTTTCACAGAGTCCACATCGCTCCAAATCTACAAAGACAATTTCTACCAAGGTTTCTCAGGTTTGCCTCCATTAGACAACTTGCATCCCTCTCACCACTGTGTAATAGTCACTAAAAGAGAATCCACACTTTTAAAGACTTTGACTTTGAAAGCATTCTTCGCCGAGCAGTACCCATCCTTACAGGTACACGTCCTAATAACACCCACACTCTCGTCAAGATGCTACAGATAACCTATTCC
This sequence comes from Thryonomys swinderianus, assembly GCA_004025085.1. Lineage (NCBI taxonomy): Eukaryota > Metazoa > Chordata > Mammalia > Rodentia > Thryonomyidae > Thryonomys > Thryonomys swinderianus. The sequence continues at coordinate 73,415 of PVIC010000650.1, read as the reverse complement.
TTTGATGGAGAGCAAGTTTATTTATTTTAGATCACCAGGACTTGCAAGTTCTCATAACAGAAGTAGCTTGTCTTGATGATTCCAGCCAAAGATCAGTTCAAAAGTGGGGTTTTCAGACATCAACTTGCTCAGTTTGATTTCTCTCATAAAAATACAGTCTAAAATATAGCTATTTTTCTTACAATCACTTTTTCTTTCAATTATCTGAAGTCCATACCTGTGCTTGAAGAAAGCAATCACCAAAGCAAAATTACTTACTGAGCCAAAAAACTAAAAGTGTGTTGTTACAAAGTCATTTCCATTGGAAAACCGTAGGAACAACTGTCAGATTCACTGTTGCTTTTACTGTTGAAAACTTTGCTCCTAAGTCTTCCTCCTACTTGGCACAAATGGTGTCTCTTTTTCTTCTCTGTTACTTTCCTGGCAAACATGTCAGCTACACGTGATCCAGCATTTGCTGGATAGATAGCGTCAGGTTGGGTATCTTGGCGTTTGTGACCCATGTGTGTTATGTTTTTGAGGATGGGGTTAGTATTCTGGGTAGCCACAGTATTATTGTTATTGGGTGGTTTTTGGGCTGCACGCTCTTGGGCCGGGCCCTCCCGTTGATGGCAGGCGTGTGAAGAAGCATTTCCTTGAGGTACAATTTAATTTTCAATTCCAAATGTGAGAAGTTAAGCAAAATAAAATAAAAAGAGGATAAGAATACAAGTAAAACTAACATATTTTTCAGGAAAAGACCCACACGAGTCCACGCGTTTGACCACAACTTCAGCGCCACAGACAGCGTGACCGACGGGACTTCTGCCCACTGCCACCGGAGAGAACAGCGGTGCTTGAGAGAACACCTTGGCCTCATCTCGGTCGGACAGTCCCAGGCCCGCACGGATGAGGTTTCAAATTTGGGGTTCTGCAAAGTGCTACCGCCCACAGGATCTGGGAAGTTTACACACAGTGACCCCACAGCAACGGCATAACTGATTCCCCATCCTCACCTAAAAGGTCACCACAAACCTTTCACACTTTCATGTTCCATAGACACCATCCATTTAAGAACTCAAGAGAAGTGAACCTGAGAACTTCAAAGAAGCACAAGCCTCAGACGGACTTGGAGCAATCACTGAAAGCAACTCCTTGCTTATGAACACTGCTAGTACTTTGACCACCTGCGAAAATCATCCAATGTTTTAAAACTATCCTAGAAGTATTTTCTCATTTGGTCTGTACAACCCAGTACAAAGCTCTAGCAGGCTTTTTTCAAAAAAAAAAATTTGGAGATTTTCTAAATCCTTCACATCCTACTAAGCAGGTTTATTTCTGCTCTAATCTTTAGTTAATGTCCCATCTCCTTTACAAAGTTGCATTTTTCATTTTAGTTGCTGAAACCATTGTCCTAAGTTATTGGTGGCCTTTTATGACTTTCTAGCCATTTTCTGACTGGTCACCAACTGATTCTCCTGTCACCTCTCCTGAATGTCGTCTTTCATCCACGTTCCCAGTCTCCTCAGCTCAATGTGCTGTGTAGCAAGTGTACAAAGAAGAAAGCACATCAAACCCAATCCTGGAAATTTGGCAGCGACCCTGCTTCTGTTCAACATAGATGAATGGCCCTGAATCTCCCTGACTCAGGTCAGTTTGTTTTTTTATTATTATTTTTGTTTGCTTGTTTTTATCTTTATTGGTACATTGTATATGAATCTTTTAAAACTTGATACTTGGTTCCTTACTTGTATGTCCCTTTCATTTTGCACCCTGTTGCCAAATTAAATTTAGATCACAATTACCTCCATCGGAAAACTAAGGTTTACGATGGGTGAAGCACATCTCCCACATCACACGCTCCGTAATGACAGACCCGGGACACCTGCATGGGAAAAGTTAGGATCAGGCAAGCAAAGTGCACAGGTACAAGATCTAAGGAGACACTAAACCGCAGGCCCATGCAACAGGAACTGGAGGTGTGGCCTGGACGTCTCACTTTGCTACACCTTCCTCTCTCCGGAGATACGATGTATTCATCTTCTCCAAAAAGTAATGCATCAACATATTTACTACAGTTAAAATTAGAGGGACATATACTTTAGTTCAAAAAGTACTTCCACTGTTACTCATTTTGAACAAAATGAGGAAATATGTATCCAGCTTTGTCTTGAAATACAACTGACTTCAAGGTAATTAAAGGAGGAAAACATGTTTTTATGCTGTTGTCTTGGTTTATATGTGACATTCACATCATTATAATTTGAACTACAAGAGATGTACAGGATTGTATTTTGTGACCATCCTCTGATATCACTGACCCAGAGGAGTCAGGTTGCTGAAGAAAAAAGCAAGTGTCTTCACTAAGGGCTGGATGGAATCACTTCACTGATGCTCATGTTGGCACAAACTTGATCAATGAACAGGTCCTAGGTTGAGGATAACTTGTGTTCACTCTAGGATCAAGGCTGAGGGGGCATAGCTGGGCACCGAATGGGACCCAGACCTGAGCCTGAGGGCTTAAGATGCCTCCTAGAGAGCAGTCAAGGAGAAGAGAGAGTAGAGCTGTGAAAGTTTTTTAATTCAGGGGAAAGAGTTAGTTTCAGAGAAGAAAGGAGAGAATAGGTTTGCCCTTCCCCCCTCGGGCAAGGAGTTCACAGAACAGTTCATAGTCAGAAAAGAAGAAATAGAATGAAGAGGATTGCTTCCCAGAAGTCTCCACAGGAAGTCAAGAAGATAAACCATCATTTCCATCATTCCAAGTCTTTCTGCCATGACAAGTGCATAGAATCTTTAATATCTTTAAGGAACTGATAGCTAATCACAGTAATCTTAATGTATGTAGCTGACATTAACCAATAAGTTAACATACCACAGAATCTGGCCTTTCTCAAAGAAAAGAGTTGATCTTTGGGTGGTAACCTCAGCTGGAAGATTTGGGGGTATAAAGATTCTTGCCCAGGTTGAAGCACAGTATTATAAATTTGAAGTCATTATGAATGACTTAGTAAGACTCGGTCTCAAATAGAGAAAGGATTGAGGGATGTATGCAGTGCAAGAGCCCTGGGTCAACTCCCACTTCTGGAAAAAAAACAAATGGTTTGCCTCTCAGATCGTGCCAGAAATTCCAACAATAGAACTTCTGAACACCAGTCCCAGGTGAGCCTTCCTGCTTGGCAACACAGTACTGTGTGCATATTTCCACACACAGCTGGCAGGACAGTGATGCATCCTGACTCCACTGGAAGAAGAACAGAGAAGCTCCATGTTTGGTACTTCTCCTGGCTCTGCACTATATGATTCCCACTTGGCTAAGTCGAATCTGTGTCTGTTGCCTGCCATGAACCCTAGCAATGAATGTAATATCTTTCAGCTGGATCTGAGTCATCCATGGGAATCATCAAACCCAAGGGTGGTTCAGGAGCCCTCCTGAGCTTCCAGCTGCTGAGAAGGGACAGTGGTTTCATGAGGAGACTGCTCTCTCCAGGTTTGTCATTGGCTTAAATCTCTCACAAAGGATAAGAGATAGAGCAACCCAGATAAGGAATATAAAGAGGGCAGATATTATCAATTATGGAGGGCTACAGTTCTCACTGACCAGGTAAGTGTGAGAGTAGAATTTATCTTAGCAATACTATGATGATTATTTTTAAATTATTTATCTAACATGTTCTAAAAAATGCAAGATCTGGGGCTGGAGATTTAGCTCAGTGGTTCCAGCACCTGCCTCGCAAGTGCAAGGTCCTGAGTTCGATCCCGGTAACCACATACAATGCTGGGCATGGTGACTCATGCCCACCAGCCATCAATACCATATACCACAGTGTCAGGCTTTGTGGCTCACGCCTGTAATCCCATTACTTGGGAGGCAGAGACAGTAGGATTGCTGAGTTTGAGGCTTGCCTAGGCTACATAGTGAGCTCAGGGCCAGCCTGAACTACAAAGCAAGGCCCTGTCTCAAAAAAAAAAAAAAAAAAAAAAAAAAACAACAAGATCTATTACTATGGGCATTTTATTTCCCATCCTACTAAATATTCTCTCACCAGCTAAACTCTTCATTGGATTAAATTGTAAGATCTGAACAACTCATAAAAATAGTTATCTAAAGACACAGAAGATCAAAGAGAAGCAGAACAATACTGAAGGAGGTTCCAAATTGGGGTAAAGGCAATGGCATGAGGTGTTTCTAGCTTTCTTAGCTTTTCTTATTTGAATAGGGGCTGCATATAGCCTTATAGTATATACAGTACACAATATTCACGATGATGAGAACATGATCTAAAACTACTTGACATGCCAGAAACATCAGGACTTTAAGACAGCTGTCATGGCTGTTCTCAGAGACATAAGGGAAGCATGTGTGCAATAAATAAAAATTGAAAATCTCAGCAGAGAAACTGCAACTATAACACAAATCAAGCAGAAATTTATGCCTAAATTACTCAACACCTCAAATTTTAAAATTTTACTGAGAATGAAAACATTCTTGAAATAACAAAAGTATCAGTAAACTTCAATACAGATCAATAGAAATTATTCAACTTAAGAACAGAAAGAAAAGTAATAGAAGGGGGAATTCAGAGACTTGTGAGGTATAATAGGAGGAGACAGAGGAATAGAGAGAAACAAATATCGAAAAAAGTACTAGCCAAATTTCTATCAAGTTTGAAAAAATAAATTTATAGATTGAAGAAACTCTGCAAAGTACAAAGAGGATAACTATCCTTTCCCCCCAAAATCCATCTATACAAGTCTAGATGTCATTCATAATAAGCTGAAGACAAAATACAGAGAAATATTGAACGAAGACAGATTTAAGAAGTTATATTTCACATAGGGGGACAATATTCCAAGCTTTTTCTCATCAGAAACAAAAAGGGCTGATGAAACATGTTCAGTGAAGGAGCAAAATACCTGTGAACTCAGAATTCTGTGCAAAGGCATCTTCCTTTCTTTACTTTCTGGCTTTTGTTTTGTTTTATTGAATTCAGTACTGGGGATTGAATTTAGTCCCTCTGCATTAGGCTGCATTCCTAACTCACTCACTCTGTCTGTCTGTCTGTCTATCTATCTATCTGTCTGTCTGTCTGTCTGTCTAGATAGGGTCTCACTAAATCAGTTAGTTGCACAGGCTGGGCTTGAATTTATAATACTCCTACTTCAGCCTTCCACAGTGCTGGGCTCACAGATATGTGTTTTTCCCTAATAATCTGGCTTCTCTAATTCCCACAGAAAATTTGTCTTCTAGCTTATGTCACAGATCTGTGATTTGTAACTGCTCATGTAGAGCCCCCCCACCTCCACCTTGCACTCAGTATTGTGAGCTTTACCCACACTATGAGCATGTTGGTGGGAGGTGTGAGGTTGGGACTCCATCTGCTTAATGTCTTAGTGTGGTTATGCATTTGACCTTGTGAATGTGAGCCCTGGACACACCTCCTCTCTGTGGCACTCCCCATCAATTAGAAGACCCAGTGATACCACTCTTAAGGGAAGTTGTAGCTTCAGGTGTGGATTGCTGCAGTATTTTGAGAACCTTATTCTAAAAAGGTATCAGAATGTTGTTCATAGCAATATTAAAGAAACAAGTTGTTTGGCACTCCTATGTAAACACATAGGCCTAGGCTTTTATAAAGTTCTAATTCCTTACACACAAAATTATGTAAATGTACCACATTATTTCCCTAAACAAATATGATACTATTAGTAAATATGAACATTGTTTTATCCATTTTAATCTTCCTCTTTCTTGTATTTACCAAATAAAAATCAAAGAAGACAAATCTGAAACATTTTTCTTTTTTTTGTTCTTTCTTTCCTCAACCATCAGTTCTTAGAGAGATGAAATTAATAAGTGCTTAATAGCCTATTTATGCTTACAGTATTTACTAAGATTCTGAAGCTTATTTTCCTTCCTTAAATATCTGCATTCGAAACCAAAACTTCTAACTGACTTCCAAATTGAAAAGTAAGCAGAATTTGACTTTGAGAATCAGAGTAAGCAGAAACAGGCTCAGACTTGTTTCCCAGAATCTCCACTAGTATTTCTGGTGGAAGAACAGACTGAAGAAAGGCGGCCAGCCACATGGGGGTTTCTGTTGTTGGCTGGACAGGTCTCCACCAGATAATCCTTGGGAAGATTTGACTTTGTGGCCTGGTTTTATATATCAGTCCTCTCATGTTACATTCATTACCCTTAACCTTGATGTGAACTCTAAAACTGAAGGGTAATGTAAAGTAAGTGTTCTACCACACAAAGTATTTGGTAAGGACTCTGTAATCAGAACCCACATGCTAAAGTTGATGCATTCACAACACTTCCCTTGTCTTGATCATTTTTGTTCCTTTAAGTCCCACCACTCTGACTTAATTAAAAAAAATAATAACTATGCCAGTGCTTGTTTGAAAATCTCAAATTATACTTGTTTTAGAATTTTTAATATATCTTTTGCTTTTGCAACTCAAATTATATATTATAAAGTAGTTCAGACTGGCCACTGGAGTTGGAATAATACCAGGGAATCTCTCAATATTGAAAAAGCTTCTTAGTGCTGTTAACATTCCCCCTCCTTTCTTTCTACCATCTATGTTACATATAACAAGTGCCAGCCCTCTCACTGAGTATTTTGCATATATTCCCTTATCTCTTTCTTCAAAACTCCTGAAAGCATGTTATCTGCCATTATAAGGCAGACTTTGGGAATAAGACTTTGGGAAATTGAATAAACTTTGGGAAATTAAATGAAACACACAAAGTAGATAGCTAGCTAGTAAGGAGCAGCCTTAGCCTGCAAAAACTGTGGAATTGATGCCTGGTTATACCACACTGCTTCGCTACTTTGTCTTTTATAGAATGTGGTCACATACAGTATTTAACCAAATTATATGCAAAGATTTTCCTCAGTTTACAATGGTTTGATTTATGATATGTTTGGCTTTATTATGGTACAAAACTAATACACATTCAATACAAATAATACTTTGAATTTTGATCTTTGCTTGGATAGGAAAAAGCAATTTGATTGACACCCTTTCATAATGCTGGCAGCACCAAAGGGAGGTATCTCCCAGTCAGGCTTGCTGGGAAATATCTGCTACTCTACTATGGACTATTCATAAATTAGGTAACTACATGTGTTTTCAGCCTGTATATTCACCTTACCATGGGCTTATTGGGAGATAACCCCATTGTAAGCAGAGTGGCATCTATAATATGTATATGTTATATGACTATATATTGCACAGGGTATTTATATCATATGATATGTATGATACATTATTTTCTATTACAAATCACACATAATATATTATTAGAAAATTGTATATTCAGTCTAATTCATTAGGCATGCAAAACATATACAATGCACTGTCTGCATTCTAAGCAACTGATATGTTTGTAATAATCAGAGAGTAGAATTCTTGAGAATCCAAGTGTTTTTTACAACACACATCAGGAGTCATTGTACTTTAGTCATGTATCATACACTGAGACATCCCTGCATCACTTCTATAGAGCACCTCAAACCATGACAGTTTCTCCACACAGGTCAGTCTCTTACTGACCTTGTCCCTGGCACCACCCTAGAAGAATAATGACTAATTACTTCAGCCGGTAGGATAGGTAATGTTTTTCTTACAGGACTAATTATCTCAGCCAATAGGATAGGGGATGTTTTTCTTTTTTAATTTTTTTTTTTTTAAACAGGGCTTCACTTTGCAGTTCAGGCTGGTCCTGAGCTCACTATGTAGCCCAGGCAAGCCTCGAATTTAGCAATCTTCCTGCCTCTGCCTCCCAAGTGCTGGGATTACAGGTGTGAGCCACCACGCCCATCATTGTGGCATGTGCTGCTGATAGCAAGCCCCCGTACTGTTTTTGTGGTTACTGGGGATCGAACCAGGGACCTTGCACTTGCCAGGCAGGCGCTGGAACCACCGGGCTAAATCTCCAGCCCCAGTAATGTTTTTGTTAAAGCAGCTTGCATTAGTTATGTGGATATTTAGAATAAAACTTTCTCTGTAAAATTGGTCACTTTATTAAAAATGATGTTAAGCCTTGGTCTGATAATATGGAAACATGACAAGCTGCTGCAAAGCAAATTTATTCCAATTTTTCAGTATTGACAGAGAGTTGGCGGTGTGCACCAGAACAGTTCCCAAAGAAACACCACGCACTTGTTGTGATCGGTTGCTGTTGTGCTGTACTAGTTGTTAAATATTTTTAATAATAACCTCATTTCCATAAATATATATGCAGCTTAACTTTTCTATGCTGATACTAAGTGTTAAAGATAAATCTTTAATATATAGCCTAATGTTCTTATTTTATGCATTATAAACTTTTGGTTTAGAAATAGAAGCATATAATTTCTTTGCAACCCATTAGTGCCTTTCCAAAACACTTAATGTTTTGACTAGATAAGCTTGTTACTGCGTGATAAAAATGCATAGTCAGAGGAACTGTATGAAATTAAGGAGACTGAAGGAAGTAAATTCCTATTCAAGAACACAATTTAGGCTTGCCTGGGCTACATAGTGAGCTCAGTGAAATATAAATTAGATACATTTACAATTGTGATCTCTCTAAGAACTTTCACCAGTCAGACTAAGTAAACGTCAAGGGGTCTTAAAGATATTTCCCAGCCCACAATGATAGACTTTGTATGGCTCGTAAAAGAAATGGTAGCCTGAAAGAGGGTGAGGTAGGCATCCTAGCCGGGGTCCTGGCTGACAGCAGCATGGAGCTGCTAGTTGGGCAGCTTTGATGCTTAGAACTCTACTCTGTTTGACCCTGAGCCACAAGGAAATACAGTAGGCATTTCACTCCCAAGAAAAAGTTGCATTTCCATGTACAGACATGGTTTTATTTATAACCTTAAAGGAGCATAGGGTATAGAAGAAAAACTGATGAATTGTTGAGAATTTTTTCTTTAAATTTGCCCTATAATTTTCTTTATGAACAATTTTTCATTATTATTTAACATTATGTAGTTGCTTAATTTGGAGGGAGTGAATGATAGCTTATAGTTTTATGGTCAGGGAAAGAAATTGTTTATCTCTGACTCTTCCATCTTCATTTCACCACTTGGCACTCTGTACTTCTTGATTTGGCTAAAGAAATTATAAAAGACTTCTGATAAAGTGTAAAATCAAATTGGTCCAAGTATGACCTCTAATAAATGCTTCTTCCGAAGAAGCACCTTTCCAGGGATAATCCCTAAGCAGTTTGTCCCAGGTGGTCTCCAAGGAACACAACTTCTATATTTCTCCCAGTTGCAGATGGCAGCTGAAGGAAATCTCACTGTGCTCTTTCCCAGGAACCATTTACTGTGTTCTATAGGTTTTTCTGTCTATACACAAGAGCAGATTATTATGCAAAGAGTGGAGTTGTTTCTAGATGGTTCTATCAAATTTCTGAATATCTTCTGTGAAGAAATTCTATGAATTCATAAAGCATAACTGTTTGGTTGCCTTTAAGTACTAGCTTCCTCGGCTCTAACTTCCATAAAGATGGGAGAATAGCCTATCTAAAATGGAAATTGAAGTAAAAATTCTCAAATGGTTTCCCCTTCTTTGCATAAGTGCCATGACCTAATCCTTGCCTGCATGTCCTATCTTTCCACCTCACATCAACAACACACAACCATCACACGACACACACAGCTCTTGCTTTCGTGGCCAGGTTTGTCTCACCCTCCTCCCTCCATCTGCCTCATTCCCTAAAGCCACCCAGTTCAGTGACTCATCCTCGTGAATCATTCTCTGAAATTACTCTCTCTGCCTTGACGATGCCACAGTTTCTTTCTTCTGGATATTCTAATAGCCTGTGTCTAATACAGGCGAACACATCACTGCTTTTGCCATGTTGCATTTAATTTTCCCTGTATCTGTCCGCATTATTATTCTGTGCTCTAGAGGCAAGAGACAAGATTAATTCTTTTACTGGGAAATGCCTGTGCCCTACTAGATACACTAGCACAGAGCAGACCTTTAATAAATATTTCTTGAATAAAAAATTGAAAGTAAACTCAACAAAACCATCCAAATTTAAACTTTGCTAATGGGCATCTTCATTTGTGCTGCTTGCCTCCCTTCTAATCTCACTTTTATTTACTTTGGCCTCCCTTCTTAAGTTTTGTGGATTTTTAAAAATTGTATATTGTTCTACTTGTTTTTGTATCTTAAACATTGTTTTCTATTTTCACATTGCTCTTTCTAAGTCTTGTATAGCTATTACGTGATTATAATGGGATTAAGTGGTGGATAAAAATTATGCCACAGTTTGTTTTCAAAAATCTGCCTTTAACTATAAATACTATGAGGTGTGAATAACTTAAAATGATGCCTATTTTGTGTATTTCCAGGCTTTTTGATCTTCTTCAAATTCAAAGTTGGGTTTATTGAGCATTAGTTTGAGATTATGATAATCCATGGGTATTTCAAAGCCCTGCACTTTTAAAGCTAGACGTTTGTCACGTTTTATCTCTCAGTCTAAAAATTTTCCCAACTTCCTTCCTGAGACTAACATAGAGTAGCAAACATAATCGTGAATGAAGGATATTTTGATTGTTTATGAAGCACCTGGATAAATGGTACCTGATTTGGTTACAAGATTAAAGCTAAAAATGGCTGAACTGATGGTAGATTTTAGTGTCTAAGAGTAAAGTCCTTCACAAAACACAAAACATAGGCTATGAATAGATTACACTGCAAGGCAAACAGAACACACAAATCAAGCAGAAAAAAAGCATCATGGTGCAACTAAAATATCACATGTCTTCTTCAGGGTGTGTAAAGGCATGTGTGCACATATAGGTATGTGGTACAGAACTATCTTTAGAGACAGACACTTCAGGGGTTTTGTCTTTTCACATGAAACCCACAAATAAAGCTGGTTTACCTTGACCTTTATCACACTTTATTAAAAATAGATTTCCTCACCCAAGAGTATTCACTACATCAAATAGGAAATTTCTTTTTTAAATCTTCGAGTTCTGTACAATTACATTTGAATTTAACCACCTAGCAATTCCTGATTTTATGCTCCTCTTTTCCTGGCTAGAGACCAGTGAATGTGATTATTTATTTCAATCACAGTTAGATGTAATAGCCTCAAGAATAACAAGGACAAAAGCAACTGGACTCTGAGGCAAATAGCAAGACTCTCATTTCTTTCCTTTCCTTTAGTTTTGCAATATTAGTGTCACTTACTGAGTTAGAGAATTTACTAGCTTTATTGTTCTAATCTGACCTATTCAATTCCTTTGTACTGATTTTACATAGATAGAAAAAAAGATAAATTTCCTGCCTAGAGTTTAAATTCTTCACCTGTAGGCATTTTCCTTACTATTCCTTTTCTTTTATCCTTGCAAATTTAGATACCATAAAAAACTGTTATTTGCCTCATAATGGCCTCTTTAGTGTGTTTCATAGTCTTTTGTAGAAAATAATGACATAATGATAGTGTTCTTAGACCTATATTTTCTACTTGATAAACTAGCAATTATATGATTAAAGCATTTTTAGAAACTCACATTAAGTATATGATACTCTAGAAACCAGTCCATCATGTAATTACATAGTCAGGACAGAAGTAATTTACATGACTAAAAACCATCTCATAGAGTATTTGCAACCAGCAGTATGTTGTTTTTTAATGGAGAAAATAAAGAAATATTAAATAATTTGGTACACAATATACTTTTAATGTTAGAACTATGAATTCTATATTTTGTTAATTAGGTTTCTACTTTTATTTTATGTCATTAGTGGTGGAAAACTATGCTAACTCAGTTGGAAACTTGCTGGATACATTAGGACAAGACAGATAAATTGGGTGATTCTTCTAAAATAAATAAATAAATACATAATTTTTTTTTTTTACAGAGAACAGAGATATGCAGGCAATGCCTAGGTATTTCAGTTCTTTAATGAATATGAACATTACCAGGAATTTCTCTTAGATATATCCCAAAGATAAATTTGACTGAATAAGTGTGATCTTGAAACTAACATTGTGACAAGTTGTGAGAGATATAAATATATTTATATGCCATTTTCATTAGAAAACAGGAAGAACATCTAACAGAATGAGCAAAGGATACAAACAAAAGGATACTTGGAGAATCTATCCTCAGGATGTATCTTACTATGCACCTCTTTTCATTTCTTTGTTCAATTTCTCAAACAGTGACCCTTCTTTTCCTGTTTGTTGATGAAGATTACAGAAAGTTACACAGGTCTGGTCTCAGAACCAAAACTTCAAAGGGCTGACTGCCCACAGTCTTATGAACACGCATTGCCTAAAAAGAAAGCTGAAGTTCTATTAAGTAAAAACAAGCAGAGTACTAAATTTTGTATAGTATTTTGCCACTTACAGGATTTTTAAAAGAAAAAAAACTATAAACATATTAAGTTAGAGTTATCAAAATATTAACCTCTGTAAGAATACATAAGAAACCTCTAATAGGGTTACCTATTTTGACAACAGTAGAAAAGGCTGTGTGTGAATTAAAAATGGGGGCAGGGAAGGGAAGATTTTTCACAAATATCTATAAGTATACTGATATTTTAATAATTTAAATGTATTTCCCATTCAAAACTACGTCAAACTTTACAAAAGGAGTCTTGGTCCCTTGTGTGAAGTAGGATCTGTGAGACAGAGTAAGAATACTTTTAGCTATGATGAGCTTTTAGAGTGAAAGTCGGCCCTGGGTTCCCTCCCTAGCACTGAAATAAAAAAAGAGTGAAGTCACCAGACTCAGATGGCTCCACCACTGCCCCAGTCTCTCCATGGCAATGGTTTCTATGGTTCCTTTTTTAACTCAGAAAAAGCTGGAAAAAACACAGTATGACACGAACATAGCAGAATCAGACCACCACAGGACATTCAGCATAAAAATAAATGCTTTTGACATTTCCTCAGAAAAAAATGGTGAGAAAACTAGTCATGGCCAACAACTACTTGCCATTCTTGCACATAAGACTCAACTCTTAGTCTTCAGTAATATCATGGGATACTCATTCTCAAAAGCCCTGCCATTTAAAGCATTATGAAAAGCTGAGGGTACAAAATACAGATACCTAACAAAGTACACCCATACCATAACACCTTGATGTCAGACCAGGCATACTTGACATAATTTAGTTTGTCCAGATCTACACTTCCTGGATCATTCACCTAATATTATGAATGAAATCTAAAATGGTCCTCAAAGTCTCATGTATTTGGAAGGTACCTTGTGTATTTGGAAAGGGCATTGTTAAGACTGTAGTACTATGCCCTTAGGAATCAGGGCCTGGTCAGAAAAGGTGGGTTCATGGGGACATGACCTGGAAGGCTGTACCTCCCATCAACCTTGGCTTCTCAGCCACCAGGGTACGAGGGCTTCCTCTGCCCAGGACTTTTATCTTGCCATTTCTATATCTGAGCCCGTGAACTTCTGAAAGAGTCAAGATAAACCTCTCCTGCTTTAAATTGTGTGTGTCAGATATTATGTCCCAAGGATAAGAAAGTGACTAAGATACCCTGATACTAGGAAACAAGGAAAAGGAATTAATTTGTCACTCCTTGTAAAAAGGATAAAAGCACTGAAGACACCAGGGGACATGGTAAAGTGGCCATCACTGAGCCAGTGCAGCATGGGAGGCAGGTGGGGATGGGTCTCTGGTTGTATCTGTCACTTCCTAACAGGTGACATTGCTTCAAGGCCAGTAGGTAGTGAGAGGAGGCCTCTATCCAAGTGTTCAGAGCTCATGCTTATAGGTGATACACACAGCACCCACCATGTATGTGCTTCCTTGTCTAGATATTCCCTTTCCCTAGAAGCAAAGGCTTTCTACAGTTGTTCTGCAAAGGCCAGGCCAGAAGTGAGCTATGTGCTGCTTAATAATGTTTTCTGCTACACTGAGAGTGGAAGGTTCGTGTTCAGGCTGTTTGTGTTTGTTTGCTTGCTTGTTTGTTTTGTCTGGGATTTTTTAAAAAATCTTTTCTCAAAAGTCAAATGTTTATTTCATAAAATAAGATATTAACCAATTCCAGTGAATGATACAATTCCTGGTTAACCTTCTCGGTTTCTATCTTCAAATTCTTGAATGCAAAATACCCTATATTTTCTTTCTCCTACTACCTAGCCACGTATTTTCCTCCTTCACTACCACAAAGGGAAGTGGTGTGGCTGCCGGCCCATGTAACACTATCTGGAAAAGTCACCTGGGGTAGGACATAGTCCGCATGCCACGGTTGGGGCTATTCAAATTAAAAAACAGGCAGCAAAGCCCACAGCCTTGAGGAAGTCATTTCTGATTTTATTTCCACTGACTCTGACACATACCGGCCCCATTTCAGAATCCCAGGGCAGCTCGGCACAGAGGGTTCAGAGTGAACAGGGGCGGTCTGGAGGCCGGGCAGGCGTCTGGCCTTACTCACTCCCCGCCGATGCTGCACTGAGCAGTAGAGAGAAAGCTTTCAGAAATAGATTTTCAGAATAGCAAAAGCAATTATTACATTAAAACTCCATCACTTGTTCTTTAATAATAAGACCTATCATAAAAATGCCATTTTATTTTTTACCATCTACTTAAATGTTTATATTTATTGTTATTCCCAGCAGCTAATGATAAGAAAACAACAGCATTAAACTCAGCTTGAGACCATTTTTCACTGGAAATTGATATTAACAAGATCTGAAGAAAATGTTGCTGATCATACTTCTCTGGAAGTCTTATAACTTTTAGTGCCTGTGAATAAAGTATATATGAAGTAAATATACATATGTCAATACGTATCTTGACAGATGAACTTGTTTAATAAAAAAAAACTGCTCAGTTTTTCTCTTTCCCATAAAACAAACTGTTTAGCAAGTTTTACTAAAATTTCAAAGCTCAAATAAAACAGGTCAAATTGCAAGACACAGTTTCAGCACGAATTGAACAGGGAGTATCCGCACGCTGTCCATGCAGATCAGGGTCACAGAAGCAGACCGTCCCATGCTTTCTGTAGGAGAGAGGCGCTGTGACAACGTACCACAGCATCTGGGTGTGTGCCTGGCTTAGTTATCCCCTGCGTGTCTTGGAGTGCTATCTCTGAGGCTCATATGTTTAAGGTGGAGATAATCCTATCTCAGGACATTTAAATTCATCTCATGTAGGTAGAGTCTTTGATGATGATATGTAAATAGACTCATTTATTATTAATAATATCAAACTTTAACGCCAAGGGCTGTAGTAAGATTCCAGGGTCCAAACTCAACTCCCAATTTGAAAGGATACACAAGAAGTAAGATAGGATATCAATTTTTATTTCATTACATAGCATTTAATGCTGGTTATACTTATAGTTGAGAGACAGTAAATATCTTCATTTATTCTGAAAGGTAAATGTTTATCCATGCCCTGCCTAAAAAACACAAAATACTCATCTTCTATCTTTGGTCCCTTATCAATCATTATATATTTTAATATATCAGTACATGAAGTGGGTTCTAAAATCCTATGAATTCAGTGAATGTGTATCAACTATATAACCTCAAGTAAATTACCTAATAAGGTCCAATTTTTCACTATGAAATCTGCATCACAACAGTACCAACCTCCCGAAGGCTGCTGGGAATGATTAATGGCCTATCAAAGGTTTAGAGCTTCTTAGTATGTCTGACACATCATAAAACCTTAAAAGTTCTTGTTGTCATGACTGTACTTCTTCATAAGGCCATTTGGGGCATGCTGACCAGTTCCCACTCTATTCACAGAGATCGAGAAGATTAGGATTTGTCCTAGATAAATTTTCTTTTATGAATAAGGTCACTTCCTTTATGATTACCAAACCATCTGACCCCAAAAAAGTCTAATACACTTGATTAGTTTAATGGTCTATAATCAAAACAGACCTAATGAAGTTTTATACCAGATTGTTATATAACTTTAGATCTTCCTCCTTAAAAAAAAAAAAAAAAGAATCCCTACCATAACCCAGGCACTCTATTAAGTATTGGGACACAAAACAAGCAAAAACCCAGCACTATCTTTGCCTACATGTAGTAAATAAGAAAAATTATATCAAAGTCATCTCACAAAACAAATATAAAATGCCACCTGCAATAAATATCCTAAAGGAAACCTTAGTACTATAAAGCAATAATTTTAAAAGAAAAGATCCTACTATGTTCATGATGGGAAGTGTCTCTGAAGAAGTGACAATTGAGGTGAAGAAAGGAGAGTTGGGGTAAAAGTGGGAGCAGCTGCGTTCCAAGTAGAGGGAACTATGTGTGGATGGGGTGGGGGGATCTGACAAATTTAAGGGCCAAACAGAAAACAAATGAGGTTAGGCAGGACCAGTGTAGGACTAGAATGAATGGGAGGAAGAAAACCATTGAAGAACTTTAAGCGTAGGTACGTAGTTGGTTTTGAGGAAAAGAATCTGTGGATGCAGTCTGATGTGACCTTCCCCATGAAGAAGTCCAGAGACAAGGAGGATCAATCGCAGAGAATCCAGTGGAGAAGCTGTTGCTGACCATCAAAAGAGAGAAGGAACATGGAAGCTGGGATTAAGATGTTTGCACTGGAGATTTTGCAAGTCACACCACAGAAGGAGCTGGTTTCTTATTAAACATTCTCCTCAGTCATTGCCCAGGCACATTTCCTGTATATTTTTCTTTTGAATTATTCTAAAGAATTCAAATAAAGGTTAATGGTGGGTAAAAGGATTCCATATCAATTTGAATTCATGAGGGATCAGTCAAAATGTCAATTTCTAAGTAATCAGTATGATTTCCCTCCAGGTGAAAGTATAAAACTATACTGAAAATGAACCAAAGGAAACAATTTCCATCAAAACATTTTTATTATGGAAATGTCACAGGTAAATAATCATTTATGAGAAATTACGTTACAAACTAGTAATACTTTTGAATTCAAGCTGAAAAGAAAAGAAAACACATGCGGAAACTCCAGAGTCATAAGAAACAGATCTGATGGTAATACTTCTGAAATAACAGGCAGCACCATCTTTGGACCCTGCCAGGTGAGTAGCTACTTCCTCTGGGAGAAAATCTTCCAGATTTTGGCTACTAACAACCAAGATATTATACACAATAGTCAAAGTACTTTCCTCTCATATTCATAGAAAGAGAAGAAATGTAAACGCACGTAAACACACACACACACACACACACACACACACACACACACACACAAAGCCCTGAAATGAATCCAGATGTCTTATAGGATTAAGCAGAAAAACAAAAGGAGTAGAACAAGACATAGCTTCCTTGCACACAAAATAGACTCACAGAAACATCCATTACAGTTTTCTCTAGGACAAATCTATATTTCCTCAGATTCAGAGAAAGGGAGAGAGAGACAGAGAGACAGACAGACAGAGACCGAGAGAGTTGGATCGTAGGCAGCCTGTTCCTCCCAAATAGAAGTGAGACATTAATTTAGATCACTGTGCACTGAAAAATTACTGTACTGCAAGGATTTCCAATTACATAATGCAGAAGCAGAACTCTGGGTGTCACTCGGCTGCCAGGATCCATGGGTGAGCTGTGTAACACTCCTCTGTCATGTGGCTCATGTGAGAAAGGAATTCTGCTGTTGCAAGAAATGGCACTCATCTTGGAGACCTTCCCAGTTACACAAAAGAGCTTATTTCCATGTTATCCCCAGGCATACTGTCTAGGACGATAAGTCTAGGATGGCTTTATGTGTAAATTATGTTCTCAGAGAGTTGCTTTCTGGTGATGAGAGTGCAGAAATCCAAACCACACTTGTTCTCTCATTTTTATATGATGATACCTGAGCAGTTTAGTCTGATCAACAGAGTCTGGGAGTGAGAGTTCTCTAGTTCACAGGGGAAGAGAGCAGCAATTATCTACAGATCAGGACTAAAGTTGGCAAGTCATGCTGAAAGGGTGCAGAATTACCAACTGTCTTGAAGTTGGCTTCTTTCACTATTTTGGTTTTAAGAGCTTCACACTTTTAATCTGGCACTGATCTCAGTTTTCCATCAGGGGCTTCACTCTTTTGCATTTTATTTTATTTTTTCCATATATGATAGCACACTTGTGAAAAACAAGAAGTACAGGAAGAATGAATATTTTCAGATATTTATGATCCATTTGGTTACCAAATTCCACAGAGTGTGTATACATATTCTTTCTTTCCTAGAAGCTCACAAATTCTTTGGTAAAAGTCAAACATGACCTTTGGAGGATTTTTTTAGTTTGTTAAATTCAGCCACTTTATACCAAAATTTTCAAATGAAAAACAGAAAATAGAGGCAGGTATAATAATAATGAATAATGCTTCAGCATTTGCTATGTATCCACATCTTACACATACGAGATACTACTGACCCCCTTCTCATATTTTATCTTCACTTTAAAGATGAGGAAATTAAAGTTTACACAAGTTAAGCATCTTCCAGAGGATCACAAATCTAACAAAGGTAGCATGAAATTGCACTGCAAGTCCTCTAATGGTACAGTGCTCTCTCTTACTAATTCTTCTAAATGGCTTCACTCTAATATTCACTAAATTTCAACCTTTAGAAATTAGTGCTTGGGGACTTTTTGTTTAAATTATTTTATTTCTTGATTTGAAAATTTTTCTTGAATACATTCTCATTTTCTCTCTCTTTGAGGAACTCAGTAAGTCTTTTGTGGATTGTTTCTTCCACTGTAGCTGAAAATATACCCATGTTACTCTTAGTTTCTCAAATTATTCTATTATCTTCACACTAAAAGTTATTTATTGAGATCTTATTAAATGACAACTACTGTACTATGTGTTTTATGAGCAAAGTTATGGTCTTTGCCTTATAGTTACAGGAAAGCCAGAATTAAATAATGACTAAAATAAAGATCTAATGTTTACATTCATTGTATTTGGTTCATAGATGTGACATATCTTCATTCTCTTTTATTTCTCTTTTCCTCAGTCCCTCTCAACTCTTGGTCTCCTAGACTGCTTCCTAGACTTGTGAACTGGACTATTTCCTTCTATCAATACTTTTCTCTTTATTTATGCTTTGAGTGTAAATATGATAAAAAATAATAATGATAAGTGGGAAAAGGTGATTTAGAGATGGAGAGAGGGAGAGGAAGAGGAGTAAAAAAAGAATAAAAATATGTTAGGTACCTATCTTGTTATCACTCCATAGGATGAATGTAAATGTCTAGCTCTGGTGTTTGCTTTGGCAGCATATATACTAAACTTGGAATGATACAGAAAGATTAGCATGGCCCCTGAGCAAGGATCACACACAAATTCATGAAGCATTCCATATTTTTAGACAGTGCAAAAGACATAAAAAACTGTTTATAGATATAATGGTAGAAAACATCATAGGAAAAGGAAAAGAATTGGGCATACAGATAAATGAGGCATATAGGACTCCAAAAGGCGGCGATATTAAAAAATATACACCCAGGCATATAATTATCAAGGTTCCAGGTATCCACAAAAGAACTGAAAGCAGTTAGAGAAAAGAAAAAACACATAAAAAGGGAAGCCCATCAGAATCACAGCAGACTTCAACACAAAGGCTCAACGCAAGGAGAGCCTGGAGTGAAGTGTTTCAACCATTGCAAGAAAACAACCTCCAACCTAAATTGATGTATACTGCAAAACTGTCTTTCAAAACTGATGGAGAAATATGAAACTTCCATGACAAAGAACATGTGAAGAACTTCTCAGTATGAAACCTGCACTCTAAAACATTCTAAAGAATATTGTGGAAAAAACAATGAAGGTCAAAAACTTATGAGATCTAGCAGAGTGAATTTACTGAGCAAGACAAGAAACTGAGGGAAAGGGGAAAAGCAAAGAATAAAAGACCCAAATCTAGGAAAACACCATGGCAGATATAAATTAGGTCATATCAGTCAGAAAATTAATGTCAATGGTTTCAGTGGGTCAATTAAAAGACAGAGACTGGCAGAATGTATTAAGAAACAAGATCCTACAATAGGCTACATACAAGAAACACACCTAATTCAGGAAGAAAGCCACAGACTAAAAGTAAAAGAATGGAATACAATTCTCCATGCAACAGGAAACTGCAAAAAAGCAGAAGTGGCTATCTTATTTGCAGACAAAATAGATTTCAAACCAAAACTTATTGAGACAAAGAAGGACACTACATCCTTGTACAGGGAACAATCTAAGAGAAAGAGATCACGTTCACAAATATTTATGCACCAAACTTCAATCCACCCAACTATATAAAAGAAATATTAGCATATAGGAAAACCCTGATAAGCACTGACACAATAGTAGTAGAGGGCTTCAATATTCCCCCGTCACAATGAGACAGATCAACTGGACAAAAAGTCAATAATGAAATACTTGAACTCAACCAAAGCTTTGAAGAAATGGACTTAATAGATGCCTATAGAGCATTTCATCCAACAAAATCAGAATACACATTCTTCTCAGCTTCCCTTGGGTCATTCTCCAAAATAGATCACATACTAGTTCATAAAACATGCTTACCTAAGTGCAAAGGAATTGAAGTTATCCCCTGTATACTGTCAGACCATGGTGCCTTGAAATTAGAGCTGAATACTAAAAGAAATCCCAAGACCCTCACAAACACACGGAAATTGAATAATATCCTGCTGATCAACCAATGGTTCACAGAAGAAATCAGGAAAGAAACTGAACAGTTTTTACAATTAAATGATAATCCCAGTACAACTTACAGGAATTTATAGGATACATAAGAAAGTAGTTCTATGAGGGAAATTCATAACAGTGAATGCCTACACCAGGAAAATAGAGCAAGCTCAAATAAATAACCAAATGCTAAACCTCAAGCCTCCAGAAAAAGAGAAGCAAGACAAACTCAAAGCTCATACTAGGGAGAAAATTATAAGGATCATGGCAGAAATTAATTCAAGGAGACTAAGAGAACCATGCAAAAAATCAACAAATATAACAGTTGGTTCTTCAAAAAGATTAACAAAATTGACAGACCCCTAGCCAACCTCATCAAACAAAGGAAGGAAAAGGCTCAAATCCATGCTATTAGGAACAAAAAAGGAAAAATCTCCACTGATCCAGTGGAAGTCCAGAGGACAATAAACATGTACTTTGAAAATTTGGGTTCCAATAGATGGAAAATGTAGAAGAAATGGATAGATTCCTAGACACATATGAACTTCCAAAGCTGAATGAAGAGGATATAAAAATGTTAAATACCCTAATATCAATCTGTGAAATTGAATATGAAATAAAAAAATTTATCAACAAAGAAAAGCTCCATCTTGAGGGCTTTACCCCTGAATTCTACAAAATTTTCAAAGAAGTGTTAATGCCACAACTTCTCAAAGTTTGTAATGAAATTGAAAGGCAAACAGTACTCCCAAATTCATTCTATGAAGCAACCATTACCTTGATTCCAGAAAGAGAAAAAGACCCAACCCAAAAAGAGAAATACAGGCCAATATCCGTAATGAACATTGATGTAAAAATCCTCAAAAAATACTGGCAAATGGAATACAGAGAATTATCAAGAAGCTCATATACCCAGACCAAACTGGATTCATTCCAGGGATGGAAGGATGGTTCAACACACGTAAATCAATAAACATAATTCACTATATAAACAGACTCAAGGACAAAAACCATATGGTCATCTCAATAGATGCAGAGAAAGTGCTTCACAAATGCAACACCCATTCATGATCAAAACCCTACAGAAAATCAGAATAAATGGACTTTATCTCAACCTAATAAATCTATTTATGAGAAACCAACAGCCAGCATCATCCTCAATGGTCAAAAACTGAAACCTTTCACACTAAGATCAGGAACGAGACAAGGATATCCACTGTCACTGCTCCTGTTCAATACAGTGTTACATTAGCCAGAGCAATTAGACAAGAGAAATAAAAGGAATAAAGATAGGGAAAGAAGAATTTAAACTGTCATTATTTCCTGATGACATGATACTCTAGAAGATCCTAAAAACTCCACCAAACAACTACTAGACTTAATCACCAAATTTAGTAGCGTGGCTTCATACAAGGTCAATGCTCAAAAATTAATCACATTTTTATATACAAATAACAGATTGACTGAGAAAGAAATTGGTGAGTCAGTTCTTTCACAATAACACCCAGAAAAATGAAATATCTAGGCATCAATCTACCAAAAGAAATAAAGGACCTCTACTCCCAAAACTCCCAAAACTACAACACTCTGAAAAAGGAGCCAAACATCCTCAGTGGAGGATAGACAGACTCTTTAACAAATGGTGCTAGAAAAACTGGGTTTCAATCTGCCAAAGACTGAAGCTAGATCCATCTCTTTCACCAGGTACTAAACTAAAATCAAAGTGAGTTAGAGACCTAAATATCAAAAAAACTCTGAATCTGCTGCAAAACAGGTTAGGTAGTACTCTTGGAGACATTGGCTAGAGTCTCACTTTGTTACTTGTCCTTGGCTATCCACATGCCTCAGCCCTCTCCATCAGTGCTGTAGATTCATGCATGCATCATCATCCCTGGCTTCCTGAATTTCTTTTTTAGAGAACTGTCTATTCATATTTCACCCATTGGGAGGTCATTCAATTTTTTGTTATTTTTAAGGGCCTTATATATTCCAAACATGAATACTTTGTGAGATGAATTATTTGTAAATTTTTTCCCATCCTAGAGGTTATCTCCTCACTCTATTGTTTCTTTCATTCTGCAAGAGCTTTGTAGTATGGTACCATCGCATCTGTCTATTTTTGGTTTAGTTTCCTGAGTTTTGGGGGGTCTCATCCAAAAACGTATTGCCCAACCTAATGTTTTGACATGTTTTACCTATTTTTTCTAGTACTTTCATAGTTTCACGCCTTATACTTAAAACTTTGATCCGCATTGAGTTGATTTTTTGTACAGTCTGAGAAGTAAGGGTCAAGTTTCAGTGTTTTGCATGTGATTATCCTACTTTTTCCAGTAGTATTATTGAAGAGGCTGTCTTTTCCCTAATGTATATTTTTGGCACCTTTGTTGAAAATCAATTGGCTGAAATGCATAGTTACTCTTCAGCACTGTATTTTGTTCCATTGGTCTGTCTGTAAGTTGTTATGCCAGTAATATATTGATTATGCCAATACCATACTGATTACTACAGCTTTGTAGTATAATTTGAAGTCAGGTAGTATGATGCTTGGAGTTTTGTTCTCTGCTCAAATTGCTTTGGCTATCTAGTCAGACAACATGTTTAATGCAAAATTCTTTTGGAGAATGATAAAAGTGCTTTTGAACATATAAAATACAATCAGGACCCTCAGAAATGTCTCTGGCCCTTCATCATCACCATATTTCCCCAAAGTTTCCTTGTGGATATTTGGAAAAGACTGAAACATCTCTAGACTGTTTGTTAGTAAGACTGTCTACACTTTCATTCTACTTTTTGATGCTTTATTTTCTAAATATCTTTCTCGTATGAGCAGCAAACATCCACTCAGTTTATTCAGATTTTTAATCTCAGAAATGGACCTCACAAATTAAAGTTAGAAATTCTGAAAGTAATAGCTCCTAGACCAAAGAGATTACTCTCTAATCATGGTATTTTGGCAATTAATATGAAAGGAGTAGTGATAGTTTTTCTAGCTTTAGGAAATCAGAACAAATGTAATTTTAACTTAATTCCTAGCTTCATTCAACCAACAAGGCACTGGATGCTTGCTTGGGATAGGCAGCAGGAAGTACCAGGTATATAAAAGTGACTAAATGTACATGGCCCAGATCATCCAAAGTTTAAAACCAAGAAACCCTCAACTAGAGTGGCAGAAGTAGAGATGCAGAGAAGTACATGAATTGAATGTGTAATTTGGAGGTATAATCCATTACTTACTAAAGGATGAAGAATGGGTCTTGATGGTGAAGGAAAAATGAAGAATGACTTCTAGGTTTCAAGTTTAAGCAACACTGTGGTTAATGATGTCATATATTGAAAGAGTAAAGAACAAGAAAATTTTCAAAGGAAAGTTGGAGTTCTGATTTGAATATGTGATGTTGGGGATGACTGAGTCATTCACGTGGAGATTTCAAGAAGTTAATTAGGAAGGAATCCCTTATCTCCCAGAGCAAATTTCCATGGTACAGCTCATGGAAAGGAGTACTTGTAGATGCCTGCATTGAGGAGAGGGACCTAAGGTCTAGAAAGATAGAGAAGGTTAATTCATAAGACAAAGAAACAAAAAATCCTGGGCAGTGGAGAGCTGCATAGAGTAAAAACTAAAAATCTGATGAGAACCTTTTTCAAGCTTTCAATAGAGCACCAAGCATCACGTTCACCTACTACATGTAATTTCTAATTTATTGAGCATTTTATACATACAATATGATAAAATAAACTGAAGCTTTTTTTTTTTTTTCCAATACTGGGATCAAACTTGGGCTCTTAAGCTTCTAAGGCAGGCTTGGTACTATTTGTCCCCAGATCTATAATTTATTTTATCCCATGTGAATTTTCCCCCTCTTATTACAGAAAAAAAAATATGAAAGGGTGGTAGAGACTAGTTCTTGCAACACACAGAGAGCTGAGAATAGTACAGCACAGGCTAGCTAGACAGGAAAACTTGTTGATTCAAGGGATCACATGAGAACTCAGTAGGACTTTTCTCAGAGACAGTCATTGGCCTATACTAAACACTGCTCTGGTCCAGTCAACAAACCCTTTAGGTAAGATCTGATATATTATAAGAGAAAAAAGAGAATAAATAATCAACTAAAGTCAACCCAGAAATTACATAGATGTTAGAGTTAGTAAACAAGAATATTATTCACATATTTATAAACTCAAGTAGAGATGGGTAAAAATGAAAAAACAAAACTCAGGATGAAATCTATAATGTTTGAGATTTTTAAATGCTCTAAATTACATGAAATCAGATTAATCATTTCAGAAAAAAATATTTATTGTGCCTGAAAACAAAATAATAGGAAATATCAAAAAAGAAATGCTAGAATGCCGGACGTGGTGGCTCACGCCTATAATCCCAGCACTCGGGAGGCAGAGACAGGAGGATTGCTGAGTTCGCGGCAGCTTGCCTGGGCACCATAGTGAGCTCAGGGCCAGCCTGAACTACAAAGCCAGACCCTGTCTCAAAAAGCAAAACAAATAAATAAATAAATAAATAAAATAAAAAAGAAATGCTAGAAGAAAAGATTAAAAGGTAGAGATTCACTGAGATAATTTAAAAATTCACAAGGAAGCAAAAACTAAAACTCAAATAGCCAAAACAACTTTTAAAAAACTGAAGATTGACACTGACTGATTTTAAGATAGATACAATCAAAGCAATGTGGTTTGGGTATGATAATAAACAAATAGTTCAATGGAAAAGGACTGAAAGTGCAAAAAGAGACCTACAAATTTATAGACAACTTGTTTTAACAAATATAAAGAGGTAGGGCTGGGGATTTAGCTCAAGTGGTACCACACCAACCTTGGATGCACAAGGGCTCGAGTTCAATCCCCAGTACCGGAAAAAAAAAAAAAAAAGACAATGAAAAACAGAAAAAAAAAAGGCAAGGAAAACACAAACTAACAACAACAAAGGTGTGCAAAGCCTACATAGGTCAAAGAGGTTGTATATAGGAAAAAATACGATAAATATTTTCAGAACTCACTATGAAAGAAACACACAATTTAAAAGGACAGATTAGAAAAAAACACACTGTCATTTCTTATAGGAATATATAAATTACAGTTACTCAGATAACACTACTCACCTAGTAGAATTAACACTGAAATACTAACCACCCCAAATGTTGACAAGGATAAGCTATTACACACTGGCGAGATGGGGATGAAAATGGTACAACCATACTAGAAAATGTTCAGCAGCTTCCTTTTACATGATCCAGCCATTTTGTTCCTGGGTGTTTTCCCAAGATAAATCAAAGCATATGTCAATACAAAGGCTCACTGACAAATGATCATAACAGCTTTATTTGGAATAGGTAAAACTAGAAACAACACAAGTGTTTGCCAATTTGTGAATAAATAAAGAAACATGGCACATTCATAATATGAGATATTCTGTGCATCAATATAAAGAATGAATTGCATATACATGCCACCATGTGGGTGAATCTTAGAATAATTAGGTATAATGGGGAAAAAGACAGATATTAAAAATATTTCAAATGATGGTTTTAACTTGATTGATTTGCATTTTTCCATCTAAAACTATAATTCTGAGAGTTTCTAAATACTACATGAACATTCATTTTATTAAATAAAATATCCCATTTATATAAAATATTTGAATATATAGGGCCAGGGATTTAGCTCAGTGGTTCTGGCCCCTGCCTTGCAAGTGCAAGGTCATGAGTTTGATCCCTGATACACACACACACACACACACACACACACACACACACACACACATTAACGTACAGTGACATAAAGCAGTTTTTGGTTGCCAAGTGTGTCCTGAAGGGACAAGGAGAATAGACAAAAGGTATGAATAGACTTGAGTTGTCATTAGGTGCTTTATTTTGTTTGTGGTGATAGTGTCATAGGAGAACACATGATAAAACTTACAACTTTTGCATATTAAATGTATGCAGTATATTATATGTTAATTACATTAAGCTTTTAGAGGAAAAATGAAGTTGAGAATCAGGGGGAAGTAGAAGAAAAGAAAAAGGAGATTAGACAGGTTGTGTTGTTGGAAATATAAATTAGGTCATCATTGGTGTATAGAAAGAACTTCAAACTTGAGGAATGAATAAAACCACCTAGAGAGAGATTAGTCAGAAAAGAAAAGAGGGCCTAGGATATAGCCTTAAAAAAACACCAAATGAAGCGAGACCCTGTCTCAAAAAAACAAAACAAAACAAAAAAACACCAAAATGTAGACGTTTAGGATGGAGAGGGTCATGCCAAACTTTCATTTTCTTTGAATTGTTTAAAACCAATATCACATTTCAAACATCTAATCACCATTTTGTTCACTACTGATG
Source organism: Thryonomys swinderianus (assembly GCA_004025085.1). Lineage (NCBI taxonomy): Eukaryota > Metazoa > Chordata > Mammalia > Rodentia > Thryonomyidae > Thryonomys > Thryonomys swinderianus. The sequence goes on along the minus strand of PVIC010000650.1, from coordinate 46,464 downwards.
TACAAGTAGGGGTATAAATCACTTACAGTGGTTTGAAACTTGACAAGTTTTATAACTTTTATGGTTACTACTATTCCTAAATCCAGAGTTTAATATTTTTATTGATTCTGAAATATAGATGTTGTATTTTTCCTCAATCTCAGTATTTATAATAGTTTTATTTGAGATTATCATAGTAAATATATTTCTTATATATCAATAAAATATGCTAGCATATTCTGAAGATGGCTGGTAACTTAATTTCAAACTAACAGTGTTGTACATGGCATATATTACCTATATATAGCTATACAACCACATAAATGGAATCATAAATAATTTTAATTGCCATTCATAAAACAGTACATTCTAAATCAAGATTGTCAGAGTTCAGAAGTAGGAAAATTTTTGTGTTTAAACTTAAAATAAATTATTTCAAGAAACTGTTTAAATTCTGTTTGTGTACTTCAATTTTTTTATGATAAAGTTAAAGTCCTGAAACCTCCTACATATTACAGAAACATTTCAGAATGAATCCATATCATATCAACTTTAATTTTATTTCCCAAAACGGACAAATTTAATGGGTCTCTTCTCTGAATCCTTTCTCTTTCTCAGTCTATTCACTCTGCCTCTCCTGGCCCATCACCAAATGTTTCCATAACTGTTTACATTTCCACAAAATAAAGACTGTTCTCTCTCTGGGATCCTGCAAAACATACTTGCCCACCTCAGTTTCTTGGCTGACTCCTACTGGGCCTAGATGACTCAGGTCAAGAAAATATAGAATTCTTCCCAGCTTAAGAGGCAAGTCTATTCGACAATAAACAAATCTGTTAGGAAATCATAAACTTTACCAAATAAAGTAATGACCAGAAAAATCTATTCCAATCTTTAACAAATTTACTCAAGGGGTAGTTTACAGGAAAACATGCATAAATGTGTGGCTGTCAGTCACTGAGGAGTAGAGAGCAGCTGTGGGAACTGACATCGGAGGGTAAAATACCAGAAAGGTTATGAACTCACTTGGTCTGGAGCCAGAGCTCATTTTACATTACTCTTGTATTGAACATCATGTCTAGCTGAAACTCCACTGAAACTTAGAAAATTTCTACTCCTAGCATTTGTGTCATTTTCCTATTGTAGATAAAGCTGATTTAAAGAGCTGACACTTTAAGTTGTAAAATTCTTTGGGCAAAATCCAAATACAGTGCGGTCTATTTTAATGGGTCAAAACCCCAGAGGTCTGGAAATGTTTTATTCACATGAATAATGAATAAGCCTTATTGTTACTAAAGCACAGAAGCCAATTTCTCTTAATTTGTAAGCAAAATTATTGACTAAAATATTCTTCATGTAAGTCAGATTATCATAAATTTGTACCATTAGATCTCTATGTTATATAACCATTCACATTAGCCTACCCAAAGTACTCAGTTTTTATAAATTTCTTAGGAATTCTTTCTTCACATTTTGTAAACAAAATTCTAATTTTGTTTTGTTTTGTTTTATTTTGAAACAGGGTCTCACTTTGTAGTTCAGGCTGGCCCTTAGCTCACTATGTAGCCTAGGCAAGCCTGGAACTCAGCAAGCCTCCTGTCTCTGCCTCCTGAGTGCTGGGATTACAGGTGTGAGCCATCACATCCAGCACTGTGGGATGTGGTATTGATGGCTGGTGGGCATGAGTCACCATGCACAGCATTGCATGTGGTTACCAGGATTGAACTCAGGGCCTTGGGCTTGTGAGGCAGGCGCTGGAACCACTGAGCTAAATCTCCGGCCCAATGTTTTTATTCTGAAATATTATCTCAGTCTTTTAAATTTCTACAAAAACTTTCCATGGTTGGATTTGGTAAAGAAAAATTGTGTGAATGTATATAGAAAGAGAAAGAAAGAAAATGAGCATTATCTTGTGTCATATACTGGTACAGATTCTCAATGTGGAGTGTAATTGTGATGTGTATATATAATGTACCAATACAATGTACCAATAAAAAAAGGAGAAAAAAGATAGTATAAAAAATTAACATTTATTCAAATTCATTTAGTATATTAGCTAACATGTAAGTCATAAAATAAAATAAAGTTTTGTTAATAGATTTCAAATTTTGAATTTTTTAAATGCTTAAATGTTTCTTTATTATATATGAAAAACACTTGCAGATTGTTTCTGTATTTCTAGTAACAGCTGTTTTTCTTATTTTTTTCAGTTTTAAGGTCAAATATATATCTGAAAATATTTAGCATGCTTTCCAAATGAAAGTACTTTTACAACTACTCCTCTCTCATCATATTCTCATATTTAAAAAGTGGCAGATGATATCGATACACAAGGACACTTAAAAAAGGAAACCATTTTGTTCAATATTATTGGAAAACGCTTTATTAGAAATGAATTTTAACATGAGAAGAGAATGTTGCTACCTTGAGAATAGTGGAGTGACTACAAGTATGAAGTGATAGATTAATGACATGTATAAAAAACACTGACCTAAACAGCTATCTGATGGTAAGTCTCTGAGCGTACAGGTCAATGACAAATTTATAACATGTTACATGGTAGATCCCATTAAGATCTTCACTTCTGTTACTGAAAGATTTTCGGAGGGTTGATCTAAGGTACCAAGGATGAAAGACCATTGTAGTTAGTCAATACCTTTCCTACTACTAATTTTCTCTACTATTTTTCTCCTAATAGGGTTGAAGTAAATTATTTATGTGTCAAGATTTTTAAAAGGTTAAAGATATTAGAACTTACTATTAAACAAAACTCTGGGTGCTAAAAAGTCGTCTCTGTAGTAACCTCTCTTGGCAAAAGTTACAGAGTTAGTGTCTAATATCTTTACTTTTACCCGAACACCACTGGATTACTGTTGCATATTAATAATGAAAGTAAACATTTCTCAGCTCTTCAACAGGTGCAGACTTCCCCCATGACTCTGGGCCTGCAGTGTGGTGCATGGTTCAGGAAGTCTAATTTTGAAAACTACAGTGCCCCCCCACACAATCATTTTGCAAAGGGGTTAACACAAAGCAATAGACAATGAAAGGTCATTTGGGATGCCGATTTTCCCTTTATATATTACTGATTCCTTTTAATCTTGGCTTAAAAAAATAAAAGGATAGTAAAAAATATATTTCAACTTCCTTATTTATTTACATATTTATTTTGAGCTCTATCAGTTCCTAAAGTTGAAAGACTCAGCCTAAACAAGTGATTGTCCACACCCAAGATTTATCATGAAAAAATTAATTGCAAACCACTGGAATTTGCTGCTATTTATGATTATTAAGCATGTGTGTTAGGAATTCAGAATTCTTAACGTGGCATTTAATCTATGACTTCCACCTACTTCTCTTTTTTTCATGGTATGTATAGTTTTCTTTCAGAAAAGGTAAGAATGGTTTTGTAAGTATGTTGATGGGGGAAAACTGTTCAAAGAAAACCAAAAGCTCAGGAAAATAAACTTCTACAATTTCTTTTGCTCAATTTGGGAGCTTAAATATCTTTTTTCTGTTAAGAAAATAATTTTTAAATTTTATAATGTTCAAAATGAGTCATGATCTAATTTTTATTTTAATGGGCAATTTTTAATTTTCTTCCAAAGTTATACCATTGATGCTTATTTTTAAAATCCCAAAAGCTAGAAACTCTATAAAGACAGAAAGAGCATTTTTATAAAAATCACTGAAATATTTATCTTGCTTTCAGAGAGTTTAAATTTAGAACTAATATTCCTAAATTATTGTACTTAAAAGTGAAGACAAAAATAGAACTCGCCTGTGTAAATATTGAATAGTTTCTCTGGTGTGAGAAACTGAAAGTGTAAATGAAGATGAAAATGTATATAGATAATGTGAACTAGGAAGAAAAGATCCAAATGGAAAGGGGAAGTGGGGTAGGGGGGAGAAGGTAAAAGAAGAATATGAGAAAAGAAGGAAAAAATGGAAACTAAGTTTTCTTATAAACAGGAAGGGCTGGAGGGCTGGAAGGGAGAGCAGGGGAATGGGGAAAACACAAGAACCAAGATATACCATGTCTGGGTACAAACTCCCAGTGATGAATGTGATCCTAATGTATACCTAAAATGTACCAAGAATCTTAATGAATAAAAAAATGCAAAGTAAAGAAAGCAGAGAGAGATAAGTGCTTAAAAATTGCCACTAGAGGCAATGAAACCCTATGGTTAGAGGTGGTGAAAAAATATAACCATGCTTGATAATTATGAAGTTTCAAGTGACTAAAAGTTATGAAAAAAGGGACACAAATTCTTACCCTAAAATATAGCTTGTCTATATTTTGCCTTGGGCCTCTGGTGTTTCTAAAACAATGCAGCTTTATTTTTACGGTGTCTGTTGTGTCTCTGTTTCTCTAAATTTCTGTTGGAGGGTTCCACAGAGCTCTCCCCCTGTATGTGAAGCATGCAATCACTGACTCCAAGCTGTCACCCTTCCAGGGACCTTCCCCTTGCTCGGGAATGTTATGAGGCCCGGCGAGCCACAAAACCCTAAATTGTCCACAATCACTTCTGTAATCTCTCTTCAGACTCCCAAAGGTGAAGGGCAAGGAAAGTATCAAGGCATCGTTGCATGAGAACAAGAGTGAAGTATATGAGTAAACAATAATTATCTTCTTTCGGAGATCCAGAAATTCCAAGGGACAGGCAGGGACATGACTTCAGCAGTTTCTGGAGCCCGTGCTTCAGGATGCCAGGGCGTCAGCACAGAATTTCAGAGGGGAGAAATAACGAAGGGCTATAAATCATAAACAGAAGTCAGAGTATGACTTCAGCTCACAGTTGAGAGCAGAGAGTAGACAGCGATTTGACTGGCATTTCTGCTACGTTAAGTGTAGGTGGCAAAAGCAGGTAAAGATGTCCGCTGATGGCCATTTCTACATTTGTTTTGACTCATCTTTAACCCTTTGTTCCTTTATCCAGACCTTTCTACACTTGATCTTAGCCAAAAGGCCGAGAAGCGATATCCAGACCTTTCTCAGCACTTCCTCACACTTTTCCTTGGACAGTCGATGCCTGTGACTGCATGAGGACCCTTCTGTGCCTAGCTTCTTGTATCCACCGGTAGATACACAGACGATAGGCAGATAGGCAGATAGGTAGGTAGATAGATGGACAGGTAGACAAACAGTCAGTTAGATAGTTGTATCCTTGTTGAAATATATTATATTTCTCTACATCTGTGCTTCTTTCTTAATAAGTTTTGGAAATCTCAGGGACACAGATCTCATTCAATGCTCCTCAGTGACTACATAATACCTCAAGTTACTGACAAACCACTCTTCATCTAACCATTCTTTTGCAATGGGCATTTACTATTTTCATTCATTTGCTACCACAAACAACCCATTCCTGCAATGTGTCCTTATTTAATGCCCTTTATGTGCCTGCTGAACTCTAGGAATGGAGCAACAAACAAAATAAAGCTCCTACTCTCACGGAACATCCATCCATTCCTAATGGAAGCAACAGGCAATGATTTAATATGAAACAGAATATAAACTTTGGATGAGGCTAAATCAAGGGAGAGAAAGTCAGGGGTAACTTACTACTTTCTTTGAGAAGATGATTGGTCAGGTATCTGAATGACTGGAGGGTATAGGCCATGAAGAGGGATAAATAAAGGAAGAGCAGTCCAGTCAGAAAGAGAGCAGGCACCAACGATGGGAGAGGAGAGCATGCTTAGACTGATGAGAAAGATGGGGATGGCATTGTGGCGCAGCACAGGAGAGAGAGGCAGGCAGTGATGTCAGAAGGGTACCTTGGCCAGAGTCCAGACAAGGCAGGCTCAGAAAATGCCACAGGAAACATTCATAGGTCTTGTTGGATTAGTTTCAAATTTCACAACTTGAAATGGAATTGAGAATAAGAAAATCTTTCTACATACTGAATATGCAAACACAGGAGCAGGGATGTAGCTCAGTGGCACAGTGTCTGCCTAGCATATGCAAGGTCCTGAGTTCGATTCCAGAACCAAAAAATAAAGTGTAAAAACACAAACATCTTTGTTAGTTTATCATATCTGTCAAAACTCAGAGACATCTAGATAAAAGATCCACCAGCAGGAAACACGGCGGTTTTATAGGGGGGAAAAAAACAAAACAAAACAAAACAAAATCTCACACTAAGACAAGAAAAGAATTGTGGTATAATCTCAGCTCCAGCAGACTCTGGGATAAGAAATGCTGAGGCTGGAGTCAGGGACTTAACGTGGCTGAGTCAATATAGGGCTCTTGGATGGTGTACAAGCTACAAGGCCCAACGTGGATCAACATGAAGTCAAGTTTTCCAGGCTGGACCCTTCGCTTTATAATGGGGTAGTGTCCCAATAACTTACACTAAGTTGAAAATGGTGTATTCAAAACGTACTTATACCTCTAACCTACTGAACGTTGTCACTCAGCAGCACCTATAGGTGAAAGGTGCTTCTCCTCCTGACCACATGGCTGACAGGATCTGTAGCTCACTGCCATCACCTGGAAGCCCCAAGAACATTTTACCACATACTAGCTCTGGAAGAGACCAAAACTCATAATCCACAGTATGGCTTCTATTGAATACACATCATTTTAACACAAGAGCTAAGACTGTAAGTTGAACTATTAAAAGCTGAGGGTCCTTTTATGACAAAACTTGGAGTTTTCAACTGTACCCGTAGCAAAGCAATTTCAATCAATAAATATGTATAAAATGAATAAAAACCAAAGCAAAAGGAGTTTGTTTTAGCATTTTGCCTCATCTTTTCTCAGATTTTCTGGTTTGATCATCTAAGAGGGATGTCTTACACACTATAAGGAAGTAAGAGGAGGAAATGGGAATAGTCAGGAAAAGCACAAAAGGCTGGAAGGCCAATGGAGAGGCAAATCCTTGAAGAATGAGAACTATAAATATCTATTCAAGTTTCATTGAAATCTACAAAAGGGCTTAAGTAGCTCTGAAATACTATTTACAGTGTAGGAAAAACCACTTTACATTAAAACTTGTAGTATGTTTAGATGATCATGAAAGGAGGCTGTGAAAAATTTTAGACATGATACTGATTTCATCTCAACTTTAAAGTTCCTGATGGGAAGAAGAAAAGTCAGAGGATACCACCTATATAATAAAGTCTCTGTCTCACTGGGAACACAAAATTTTAATTTGCATCTTGGGCTCTAAGACATTTTTAAAATGAAGCACAAAAAAAGAAAAAGAAAAGCCTTCTAAAATACCAAGTACTCTATAAAATTGTAGTTGTACTCTCTAGTCATCATTTGGCTTTTAAAATTCTGATAACTTTCCCTAAAAAATAAAGCATTTCCTGTGGTCTAGACGACAAAACCTGCTTCCGACTCAGGGCACTTGGGAACCCAGGAGCTGTCTTATTTCACTCACACCATCTATGATTCCACATGACCCCGGGCCGGACATCCCTTCTACACCCAACAGGGTCCCTGTGAGGTGGTGCTTCCTATCATGAGCCAATGTCTTCACCAAATTCTGCTTGAAAATACATTGGTTCTTTTCACTTACCTTACGAAGTCTCATCTCCCTGACATTGGCAGTGGCTTTGGGTGTTGGCTAAAGAGAAAGCAGCAAGTAGCAGCACCAGCAGCACCAGCAGCACCAGCACCAGCAGCACCAGCAGTAGCAGCAGCAGTGAGGGAAGTGGTTTCCTACAGAGCAGGCAGCTTAACACAGCTAAGTCCAGGTCAACCTGCAAATACTAAAACCGAGAAGTCAAGAAGAGGTTAATGTCAGGCAGCTCAACATTTTTCATTATACCCACGCACAGAATAATGAGGCATTCTCACTGCTGAGTTTTCTTTCACAGTTCTGCTTTGTAAAAAAAAAAAAAAAAAAAAAAAAAAAATTCCAACTTAACAAGCCTTTTGTAACAGACATTTTTTGGGAAAAAGAATAAAGAGAAGCCCTCTTTCTTTAAAAACATATTTAAAAACCTTTATAGATGGATGGGCTGTAAGGTAAGATAAATACCTCTTGACATACGGCCTTCAAATACTGTCAGGTCTTGCTGTGTGGATAGCTTGGACCAGACCAACAAGGAAACTGGATCAGGAAATGTGTGGACACTGTTTAGCTCTCATCTGTGCTTGTGAATTAAATGAACACAGAGAAGAAAGATTTGCCACTCTGCTTATTCAGTTATAGATCATGTCTAGCTATTCTTCCAAAGCCTCATGCAGGTATAGGTAGGGCCTTTCAGAGGTGGCTGGATCTAAGTGCATGATAATGTGGTTAATTGTGTTACCAGGATCAAAGGTGTATGATTACTAACTAGTTCACTGAATGGTGTGACACAGCTTTGGGTGTGCATAATGGGAAGGCCCACCCTAGCTGAGAGGACTACCCACCCTCACGGTGTATAGCCTGGGTATGATAGGAGACAGCATGAGGGCTGCTGCTGTCCCTTGCTGCTTCACTACTTCACTGCTTGCTGCCTTGCCACCTTCTGCCTGCCATAAGCTGTTTCTCCTCTGCAATGACTCCCTGTCATTCCACCCTGCCTTGGAGTCAACCAACTATGGACTGAAATCTCTACAAAGTGTGAATTAAATAAACCTTTCCTCCTTTAACTTTGAATGTTAGGTATTTTGTTTCCGCAAAGAGAAAAATAAGCAAGATATTCAGATTGGGAAGATACACTGAATTAATCATATCTAAAATTCTCTCCAACTAGTAAATTATGTGTGTTCCAATCTGCATTGTCAGTCAGACTTTAAAGCAGTTAGATTTGGTTTTCAAAGAGCTTTAATCACATTACAAACCTACATGAAATCCTTTAGCTCCTTCTTAATAACTTTTGTCTTCTTCCTGAGAAAATACGAAGGATGTAACCTAATTTATGGATTTTTGGTTTGCTTGCTTTATGTCAGGATAAGAGGTTTGAGAGCAAGTACATTCCAAAAAATTTCTTTGGAACTCAGACTGTTTTTCCCTTACTAATGTAATCTATGGTAATAGGGCCTATAACACGATTTGTTCTATTCTTTATTCTCTACTATTGATAGATGAGTTAATCAACCTATAAAACTTGCCACATATATATGTGTATATAGTTAAATTTACATATAAAGTTCTAGAATATTGAATTAAAAATGAACATTTGAAACAAAATCTGTTCATGTACTTCAGATTGTTTGCAGCTACATTTTATTCAGGGAAATCAATGTTCTTGAATTTATCTATCTAAGTAGAATATGGTTATACTTTTGAGTGTATCTACAATACTATTATTACTGGTCCAGAGGAAGGAACAGAGCTTAATTAGTATCTGTTTACAAAATCTCTCTTTCTTCATAGGAAAAAAGAAAAAGCAACTTCCTAACCCCACTAACATATCTTAGTGCACAGCACAAATTTCACTTCCACACACGAAAATTTTAAAGTCAAACTGTTCTTTGTAACTTAAGCTTTAGTTTTTATATTCATTTTGAATTGAAGCAAAACTTCCTATTTATTTCAGTTCCATTTAAATTTATTACCTCTACTGAAAAGAAATAATGCTTTGGTTTTTCTTTTCAGAAGTTCAATATCATTCTCTTACTTACAATCACAGTGCATATAAAAAGATGACATACATATTCAACACATTTCTCTATACACAGTATACCAAAAAAGGTTTCATTTTAATGCAATAGTTATTAACCACCAATTATGTGTAAGAGCTTGTTCCACTCTAATTTGAAAGAGTCAATTGAGTTTGAACGGATATATTTTGCTGCTCTCTGTCAACTTATTTAACTTGCTAGGTTATATCTAATGTCTTTATCCATATTATTCCGAGGTAATCTCAGAAAAAAATATACTCAGTGTGGGGAAAAATATCAAGAAATACTAAATGGACTCAATGCCTGGCAAAATATCATGAAGCACATTAATGTATTAGTGATATGGTATAGAAAAGAAAAGCACTCAGAGTGAGATAGATATAGGTTCAATCCCTGGTTTGCCTTCCTATTAACTGTGTGATTCTTTAAAACATAGCTAATTAGCCCTTCTGCCACAGTGTCTTCATCTGTGAAACAATGCCTGGTCTGCAACTGTGTTCATTCAGTGCACAGTAATACATGCTCCTACGAAATAGTGACGCTCTTTCATCCACTGGTAGAGGACTACCGTCCAAGGCTCACAATCCTCATGCTCCAGACACTGGTGTGGACCAGTATTTCCAGACCCTGCTAAATCCAGGAATCAAAGTATCGACACCTCACCAACTAGAGGGTGACTCCTAAAAGGCTACTCTGGTAGAGTCACACTGGTTGGTCAGTGTACTTGCCCAACTGGTCATTAAATAATTTGAATATCCTTCATTCCTGTATCACAGTGGGCTGTTTAGGAGTTAGTGAAGTAGCAGCACCTTGCACTTAACATGCACTCATGTTTAGTAATGTAGGCCAACTCAACTGTCCAGTCTCCCTGTGGTGGATGTGTGTGTTGTGTCTTGTCAGGAAAACCCCTCATTTCATAAGGTCAGGAAAGGTTTTTCTTCCCAATTATTTCCTCCTTTCTTAGATTGCTGCCAATGCTGAATATATGTATTTAGTACAAATGTGTTTCACACTCTAAAAATGCAAGAAAAACAAACCATTTCTAAATACAATCATATGTTAGGTATATAAAATTAGAAAGAAGAAAGATTTGATTCAGCTTACCCATAAAGCATTACTATGATAGTGTCATTGTTCCAGGCAAAGAAAATAAATCCCCTTTTCCCAAGTTGATGATCCCCAAAATGTGTAACTTAGAAGTACAAAAATTTAGAGCAGGGCCAGAGGGTTAGCTCAGTGGTTCCGGCGCCTGCCTCGCAAGCACAAGGACCTGAGTTCGATCCCCGGTAACCACATATAATGCTGGGTGTGGAGACACGCCCACCAACAATCAACACCGCATACCACAATGCCGGAAGTGGTGGCTCACACCTGTAATCCCAGCACTCCGGAGGCAGAGACAGGAGGATTGCTAAGTTTGTGGCGGCTTGCCTGGGCACCATAGTAAGCTCAGGGCCAGCCTGAACTACAAAAGCGAGACCCTGTCTCCAAAAAGCAAAAAAAAAAAAAAAAAAAAAAAAATTTAGAGCAATATAAATATTTAACTTTGAAAAGACCAAGTGCATAATTAAACAAAGAGACACACTGCACAGGCATCTGTTTCTTTCCCAGGTCTACTGCTTCTCCTTTTTAGCATGAGAGGATAATGTGAATGTCCATCCCCATACATTTCTGCTCATCCCTGGCCTGTGTGGATGGGATTAAGAGTACTATCCCTGCTGGCCTGATAGGGCATAATTAGTGTAGAATATTAGGTGAGGCAAAGGGTGGTAGTTCGCCAATCAAATTTACTGCAGAAACAGAGGGTGTTGCCACTTCTAGCCATTTCTGACAGTACTGTTAGGAATTAAATCATGGCATTAGCAAGGCACTATCTGGCTGGGGAAACCCAGTAGGTCATCAGTTTATGCCCCCACCCTCCAGACAAGTGGCAGGTGGAGAAGCGCTAGCCACTGCTAATGCCATGAGCTGGAGGCTCCGGCCAGTAGATGAGAATTTACAGGGCTTTGTTTTTTTTTAATTCATCAGGCCATATGCTGCCAGGCTCTCATGCAAATAGACAAAATTACAAATAATAAAAAAGAACCAACTGTCTTAGCATTTGGCTGTTTTCTGTCATCATTGCCATCTATGTGAGAGGCCAGTTAATGAAAGAGGGGTCTTGGACTTCTAGTGACATCAACCTAAAGGGATAGATACTTCAAAAATCCAAGCTTCATTCAAGCCATGCTAAACCTCTGCCCTAGGGCGCCTCCGTGCCAAGTGTCTATTTGGCTGTGAAGCAGGGGAGGCTGGCCGTCCAGCTGGCCTGGAGCTCGGGTGATCGGCTCCAACACTCCTTGCAGCTGAGGCCCATTGTCCAGTGATGTGAGAAGAGAGGAAAGGTTAAGTTCCACGTAGGTTGGGTTAAGTTGGGGCTCGGGGAATGCACCAGATTCGGACATACTTTGAATAAGCGGCTTTAGAAATAAAAAGGATTCGCAAATGCATTTTGAGTTTTAAAATTATAAGAAAATCAGCATTTGTAAGCTGTTTCAGAATCTCCAACTCTTTAATATCAAAGATTGCAAGAAAAATCTCTCCAAGCAGATTCTAAACTCTTCCCAAAATAATTGCATTTAAAATTAAAATGTTGCTAAACTTTTGTATAATTTCTTCTATTACCCTATTCATAATTATTATCCACTCTCCAATCTGTACAAATGGAGAACTTCGCACCCCTGATAGAATTCACACATTTATTTCCCGTCTTAAGACAATAAATCTCCAACCAAAAATGAAGTAGAAATGAATTCCTATATACATGCATATATTTAAAATAATTCTGTTTTAGAAATATTGTGCTAACGTTCATTTGCACCTTTACCAGGTCACTTTGAAACCATTATTCGGACAATTTTAAAGGTAACTCAGAATCAGTAGTTGTCAATTAATGTACAATGTGTTGCAATTTAAGGATTGTTTAAATAAAGGCATCACAGAAATATGCATACAGTACAAGTGATACTGGAAAGAGTTCATGATGGGTCTTTTTGTTCAGCCCTTACTGTAAGTGTGCTGAAAAGTGACATGCCCACAGAAACCAAAACATAACATATGTCTTGCTGGCCAGCAAAAGGAAACGATTTTTCATCCCGTTCTCCTACTCATGTTACCCAAACCTATGTCCTTAGCATCTCACTGGTTTGCTCTCACCATTGGCTAATTGTAACAGTGAAGCTCACATGGGCTTAACTATTGTAAGCCATAGTTCCCAGACCTGGTAGAAAGCAAAGCATAAAAGAAAACCATACAGATTTGGTTCTAACAAACAGTCATTGAAATAATAGCTTTTCAATGAAAAGGCATTTTTAGTTCATAGAGGAAATTAATGTTGTTAGACAAATTTGTTCACGGTAAATGAAACTAATAAGGACAATGAAAAATGATGCCCTTTTCAATTTTACAAAAGACTGTTATTAGAGACTCCTATGACAGGAGATAATAAAATCTATTGCCAGTGATATTCATCATCCTATATTTCAATTAACTAGAATTTTTTCAATTTTAAAAATTACAAGAAAATTAGCATTTGTAGGCTGTTTCTGAATCTCCAACCCTTTAATATCAAAGACTGCAAGAAAATCTCTCTAAGCAGATTCTAAACTCTTCCCAAAATAACTGCATTTAAAATTAAAATATTGCTAAACTTTTGTATAATTTCAGTATTCATAATTATTATCAATTTTTGGTCTGTACAAATGGAAAGCGCTTACTTCACTGAGAGATCAGGTTCACTGGAGCTGCTCACTATGCAATGTCTTACAAGGGAAAGTCATAAATAAATAAAATATCATTGTTCTCCTAAACCAGATGCAAAATATTTAATCATTCCTTCTTTGTAGCAATGGAATTATTGTTTTAATTTAAATGTATTATCAACTGATATATTAAACATGTTACCTATTAATAAGGTGGCATTTTGATACATGTCCACCTTGTGTATGTAATATTTGAATTAGTTTAAACAGTTATATATAAACTTTTCTCTGTAGTGAAAACTCTTAAAATGCTTTCTTCTTTTTGAAATGTATAATTATCTGTCGTCATTCTCTTTGCAACATCAGAATTTCTTGCTTCTATCTAACTGTAGCTTAGTACCATTGATCTAGCTTTCCCTGTCCTTCCCTCTTTCCTACTCAGCCTGGCACCTGGCATCACCACTCTACACTCAACTTTGTAAAAGAGCTTTTTTTGGACTGTACATTCCTCTTTGTGCCTGGCTTACTTTATTAACATGATGATCTCCAGTTCCGGCCACTCTGTCACAAATGGCAGGATTGCATTTTCATGGCTGAATAGTATCCATTTGTATACATACTGCATTTTTAATCCATTGTCAGTGATGGGCATTTAGGTTGTTTCTATTTCTTAACTACTATAAACATTGCTATGATGAACATCACAGAGCTGTGTTTTCAAATATTAATTTCATTTTCCTTGGATATATACCCAATAACAGGATTGCTAGATCATTCAGGGGTTATATTGTTAAATTTCTGAGGAGCCTTCATATTTTTCCTTTGTTAATATTTTTAGTTAAATGATAAATTCAACCAAAACTCCATTCTATTAAAATTCTATTAATAAACTCCTATTCAAACTATTTCAAAGAATAAAGAGGCTGTACTTGAAAACAAATGAGTTAATTCACTGATTTTTTTTCATTTAGCAAGTACTCATTGGACTTCCCATGCGTGCCAGGCACTCACTGCTCTTGACACTGGCCAGCTCTCTGTGATCAAGGAACTGATTTTATAAAGCAACCAACTCTAAACAACAAAATAAACAAACAAGATCCTTAGAGGTTGTGCTAAGAGCTATCATGTATGAGTAACTGGCTGAGAAAAGAACCACTGTAGATATCAGAAGGGATAGTTTCTGTAGTGTAAAATGCACAGTATCATTTTTTTTTGCTTTTGAGACAGGGTCTCGCTTTGTAGTTCAGGCTGGCCCTGAGCTCACTATGGTGCCCAGGCAAACCGCCGCGAACTCAGCAATCCTCCTGTCTCTGCCTCCCGAGTGCTGGGATGACAGGCGTGAGCCACCAAGTCCGGCATTGTGGTATGCGGTGTTGATTGTTGGTGGGCGTGTCTCCATGCCCAGCATTATATGTGGTTACCGGGGATCGAACTCAGGACCTTGCGCGTGCGAGGCAGGCGCCGGAACCACTGAGCTAACCTTCCAGCCCTGCACAGTATCATTTATTTATGAAATATTTGTAGATACACAAAATCTTTTCAGAGCCAAATAAGAAATCAATCGATGCTACTGCCTCACTTTATACAGTAAAACAAATTTGGCTGGGTTAAGTAGTTTACATAATGTCCCATAGCTGGCTGAGTAATTAGCTTTCATTGTTAAAATGTAAAGGAAAAAGTATTGTTACACACATTAGTTTGCAAATCATTCTAAAGTAGTGAGACATCTAAATTCATCCAAATTCTATAATGGGGAGACTCTATACAAAGAATGGTCTCCATCTAATTAGATTATTTCATAACTCTTATGAGGCATATGAACTTGGATATTTAAAATCAAGTATCTACTTTCATAATAACATGTTTTTTTTTTTTTCCCAGAATGGTCTACGTTTTTTTCCTTTGGATACTACATACATGTACAGGTTTATAGAAAACAATAGCAACAAAACATTCTCCTAAAGTTTGTCAGAAGAATCATCATAATATTAAATACCTGTAGTATTAAATCCTATCTTAAAATTTATTAAATAATAATGCTACAGAGATAAACCACTGAAAAACTATAAAGAACTTTACCATTATTTTCATAATTCACTTAGATCTTCAAACAAGTTAGAATGCCAGATGGAAAAAGTTGAGTCTTATAATTCTTTTAGAAGTAAAACCCTGAGATTTAGAGTGGATAAGTGACTTACCTAAGGTCACACTGCTAGCAAGCATCCAAAAGGATGAAATCTAGCCTCTTCATCTCAACCTTCTTGTGTCTTTACTAGAACATCTACTTCATAAGCATGTACTGCAGAGCCACTATGTCGTGAATATAGTTCGAAAGAAAGTCATTAAGAAAGAGACAGGTTATGGCCCTTTAGAAGTTCATAGTCTAAATATAAATATCACTGTATACACACACACACACACACACACACACACACCTCTTAGATGGATCAGTTACCTGAAGAAATGGTAACCCTCAGCAGCAGACCTTTTTGCACAGTAACTCCTTCCCCACATCTCTAAAAATGTTCAGTAGTACTATGTGAGGCATCAATAATTCCCAGCGTTAGACACTACATGGATCACTTACTTCTTGCTGTCTAAGAATATACAAAGAAGCATATGTGAACAGTTACAACAGATTAACCCGCTTCTGCCAGGAACTGAAGTACAGCAGATGCAAACTATAACAGGAAGATGGAGGCTCTAGGAGATAGAGAAGTCCCCAGGCACCAAAATGGTTTCATCAATTAGACAATGCTTCCTAACAGGCCAAAGAAGCCCATTACTGAAAGATCCATGACACCACCCTTTGGGAGCCAGTGTTGCTGTTCTAAGTTCAACTCAGTCCAATGCCTCCCACAGGTGAGTTTGACTCAGGACTTCCCACTCATCAGACTCTGAGATGTCTGTAAAGAGCTGAAAAACAGCCCATTAAATCAGGTGGTTTGGGGCATTTCATGAGCCTGATATTAGAATGAGCATAGAAAATTAGTAAGGCTGACAGACCTATTATTTTTACACTCAAGTGCATCACATTGACAGAGGCCACATATGTGTGACATTTTTTCCTCTGATAATCATTTATGTGGTGGCACTTTCACCACCACATTCTTCTCTTCCCTGGGCCAGTCATTGAAAACTCTTTCCACCAGTTCCCAGTTTTTTTGTTTGTTTTTCCTCAACTGGGAAATCTATTTTGAGTTATTCTCACTGAATGGTATTCTGACATGATGGGAAAGAAGCTTGAATGAAAAAAAAAATACTAGCAGAAAGAGAGATAAAGTAGATAGTTGACATACTTAAGAGAGCCAAAAGATATCCACTCATTCAAGAAAGAAAATTTAACTTGGACCTCAAGGTTAGAAAAACAATTCGGACTGTTCCAATTTTCATAAATGATGTTTGTTGATTCTAAAGAAGTAGCTCATAAAACACAACTATCTTTCAAGGAAAAAAGGAAAAATATTTTTACCTGGTCTCTACTTTCTAATAATTTCATGTGATATGACGTTTTATAACTTCTCAATTTTTGTACATGGAAAAAATCAAACTTAGAACTTCTATTACTAGTAATGACAGAGGATGTAGTCATACATAGGGTGACTTTCATCATGGTGCAAAAGCGATTGTTTAAGTAGCTCATAAGCATGAAATCTTGCTGCCTAACAATGAAAGCTACTGGGGACAAATGCAGTACAACATGTACAGTTAATATGTATGTTAAAGAACATTTGTAATTGTTGCTATCACAGAGTCTTTTTTGTTTTGTTTTGTTTTTGAGACAGGTTCTTGCTTTGTAGTTCAGGTTGGCCCTGAACTCACTATGTAGCCCAGGCTAGTCTTGAACTCCCAGCGATCCTCCTGCCTCTGCCTCCCATTGGAATCCATTGGGATCACAGGTGTGAGCCACCACCCGGCACTGTGGTGTGTGGTTACCAGAAATCAAAGTCAGGATCTTACGCTTGCATGGGAGATGCCAGAACCACTGAGCTAAGTCACCAGCCCACTGTCACAGAGTCTTTAGAAGGAATCGTAAAGCCAATGTTGCTGTCATTTTTAATTTATAATTTTCAATCTACAGATGAATAAAAATATTACTTTGTAATCACCTCATTTCCTCTTTTCTTTTGACCTAAAATATTACTATAAAATATTGGTCACTTAACTTATCTATCACATATAGCTCCCAATGAAATCCACAAGTAAAATATCAAATCTACTCTTAAATGTAGAAGATCTGCCATCAATGAAATATTTACCTACCATGTGATTCATATTTGTAATAAATGACTTTACCTGTGGTTCTCAGAGTAGAGGACAGTATTATCCTTTAAATAGTGCACACCTACTATGTGCACACAACACAAGCAGTAATCATTTCATGAGGAGTGTTCCTTGGCTCTGCAGAAGCTCTACCCCAAAATATGGCCAATCTGCATTATGCAAAAATAATTTAGTTTTGAAAATAGAATCCTGTGATTTCCTCAATTAACTTCCTAAATTTACTATAAAACTTTCACCCAAGAAGTCCAACTCCAAGCAGCAAATGTTCTCTACATAGCATCACTTACTTCTCTAGTTTCTTAAACTTATTGATGAAGAAAAAAAAATCCAGGAATTATCAAGTTATTTTAAGACATTTTATTGAGAGAAAAGAAAAACTTCTTACCACTGTGCTGATATATTTGAAACATAACCACTGAAATTTTTTCGTGGTGTTCTCTGATCTTTGCAAGGTAGTTTGTCCAAGACACTGCTCTAGGCTCTGTGTCTTACTGATTAACTCTGTCATTTATTGGAGAGCTGCAGGCTTCTCCCTGTCAGCTCAGGTTTGTGTGCAAATAAGTCATGTGTTTAAAGCACACTGAATGCCACCCTAACAGATGTCCATAGAGCATAAGCTATGGATGTCATTGTTAAAGCATCTCAGAAATGCAATGATTTGCTAAGGTGGTCTTAAGGGACTAACACACACATGTAAGTTCTTTATGATTGTTACAATCATAAAGATGAGGTTACACAGAGTAGGTCCCTACATTCCTTCTGATCTGTAAGTAGACATACCCCTGGCTAAAAGACTGAGCTTGTAATAGGGCAGAAGCTACTCAACATAGTGCTTTAAAAAGATATAATTGAGGGCTGGGGATTTAGCTCAGTGGTCCCAGCATCTGCCTTGTAAGTGCAAAGTCTCAAATTTGATCCCTGGTAACCACATATAACAATACCAGGCATGGTGACTCATGCTCACCAGCAATCAGTACCACATACCACAGTGCAGGGTGTGGTGGCTCAAGCCTGTAATCTCAGCCCTTGGGAGGCAGAGGCAGGAGGATTGCTCTGAGCTCAAGGTTTGCCTGGACTACATAGTAAGCTCAGGGCCAGCCTGAGCTACAAAGTGAGACCCTGTCTCAAAAAAGAAAAAAATATAATTGAAAAAGCCTCTAGTCCCTCAATATTATCCTTATTGACTTATAGCATAAAGGTATTTTCAGCAAAAGTTCCAGCAGAGGTTGACAGAAAAGATTATTGAAGTAGGTAAATGTACCACAAATAAACTTCATTTCTTCCTGGTCTTATGAAGGACTCCCTTCAATTTTAAAAATATAACTCTATGTGGATAACAAATATAAACAGTCCCTTCTCACAAGATACCATTCACCACTAATTCTGAAGTAACATTACTACTTGTTAAGATGACCTAGATTTGTTTGGGTAAGAAATGGCAATATATAAAACTATTAATTTATACCTACTCTGGCTTTCACTAATCTTTTAGAATTCAAAAACATTAAATCTTAAAAAGTAATTTAAAGGTCACTTGAGGGAATATCAGCATCTACCTTCACATAAATGTCCTGCCAACCATTACCACTTCTAATCTAGCTATGGATTACTTCTTCCTCCTCCCAATTTAAATTTCATATTACAGTACTTTATCAGGGCATATTATTCCCTGTGGAGTCTCAGCTAACTTCCAGGCCATTCCTCATCATATTTTTAAATAATCATTCTCAACTTGCTTCCAAAACATTGCTTTTGACTTCTCCAATGCTCTCTTTCACTTGCCTAAATTTTCTTCCCTTCCTCCTTTAAAAAAACTCCAGGATTCTTGTGTTTTACTGCTCCATAAAGCCCTAAAACATCCTCTGAGTCCAGTGCCTGTTTGTCCACAGAAAAAAAGGCCCTCAACACACAAAGTCTAAACCATGGAGGGGACAAGGACTAGAGAAGAGGCACATCAGGTGTAGCTGGGACCTCAGGTGCCGGGAGACAGAGTCTGAACAAGCTGGCCACACTTGGGGACAGAAGCCTCAAGTTCAGCAAAGGAAGAATATTTCAATGTGCAACCAGTAAAAAAGGACTTTCATTGACATAAGACAAATTCTACTGAGAAAAACGCTTCGGTTTGCTACAATGCCCTGCCAGTGGCTGATGTGCTTGGAAATAAAACCAAGCATTGTCACAGGGATAGGCAGATGGTACATTTTTTTTCTTAATTTAAAGCTTCACTTTTGTAAATAACAATGGAGACCGAACAACTGGCACACACCAAGTTTTACGGACCATGTTAAGAATTTTTAGAAAGGAATTTCCTCAAAAATTTCTGCCCTTGAAGCATTCAAACGTATGATTTTCAGTATTGTACATTTAATATATCACATCTGTGTGCTATCTTCTCAATCAGCCTGCAGACAGGAATAGGGGCCTTATCCATATCTATACTTCATGTATGTCAATGACTGTATCTATGTTTCCGTCTCTCTGTCTGTCTGTGTGTCTCTGGCTCAGTGTTTCTCATTAAATAAATGATTTAGGAGAACATAGGTGGCACACAACTCTAGT
The DNA here is from genome assembly GCA_004025085.1 of Thryonomys swinderianus. Classification (NCBI taxonomy): domain Eukaryota; kingdom Metazoa; phylum Chordata; class Mammalia; order Rodentia; family Thryonomyidae; genus Thryonomys; species Thryonomys swinderianus. The sequence goes on along the minus strand of PVIC010000650.1, from coordinate 26,334 downwards.
GTTAGATATAAATCTGCTATCAAGCAGAGAGGTGCAGGAATAGATACCTCTCGCTTGGGTGGATTCTCAGACCAGAGAAGGAAACCCCCACAAATAACAGATACTCAGTTCTTTCATTGTTTTTTCTTTTCTTCTTTCTATCATTCTTTTTCTTTTATGTCTTCAGAAGATAAATTAAGCCTAGAATTCTGTCAATGTCTGGATTTTTAAAAATATTACATCACACAAACAGATGAAAACCATGATGGTTCTAAAGCCTTCAGAATCACGTCGCCAAACACTGACTCTGCCACCAACTTACAGAGATGTGACATGCAAATAATTTCTGAGAAGCAACAGTGAGCTACTGTCCTTTTATTATGCTATAGTGGTCAGAGGATAACTAGGATATTGATTCATTGAAAGACAGGCACATACACACTTATATAACACACAAATATATGGGTTCAGATTATTACACAGCTCTAAATATATCTAGGGCGCTTCTGGCTTATGTTTTAATCTATTTAACCACCTATTGCACAATTACTTGGAAAATTATGCCTTGATTCTATTCAGAAAACTGTTCTGGTAAGAAGATAAAGGCTTCTTGTGAGTATTTAAAACAGGACGAAATTAGCAATCTGTAACTTAAAATTATACATAACATTTAGCTCCATTTAAAGTTACAGTATGAGAAGAGGCAGACTTCCCAGGCGTTTTCCTTATGCAGAGAGGTAAACAACAAATAAATAAGCCCCACATGAATATGAAATTAACAGCATGATAATTGCTTTACTCCGACAGTGTGTGCAATACTAAATCCTCAAATAAACACTTAGTTAACCTCATTCTCACATATGTCTACCGCTTTTATCCAAAGTGGCATACCTGGAACACGCACACTAAGTCAACTTCTACAATGAGAGGTGTGAAGTCTACTGTAATCACTACCGTCCCCTAGAAATTTCGGAGTGATTTCTGTCAAATTCCATGACCGGCAGTATATCTACGAACCAGGGAACATAGGAGGAAATTTGGAAATTAATAAAACATGCATATTGTGTATTATTATTTTACATACTGTCAGTTAGTTCCTAAAACAATCCGTTAGTTCCTAAAAAATCCATTAGTTCTGAAAAAATCTGTTAGTACCTAAAAAAACTTTATTCAGATAATCACCACACCCGTTCCAAGGCACCAGCACCGCCTCCCTGCTAAGGCTGTCTCCACGCTCTAACACTGGCCCTGCTCATCTGTTTTACTGCATTTATGCACACAACTGCTAAACCTTATTTCTGCTGAATGTTTCCTTCTCCGGAGAAAGCACAGATTCTTTTCATTTTTATTTTTCTGGCTCTGAACAATAGCTAACTTTTGTCTTAGGCTCTGGGCACTAGCTTGCCCTAAATTTCACCCCGAGCGATGGTTTCTCTTTCTTACTCACAACCTGAAACTGACTCATTTATGAAGAAGCTGTTGGTACGACTGGAGTTTTCCAGTAGGCAAAGGTTAAAAAGTCAGTAGTGATGTCACGTCTATCTTTATGAGTATATAACTGCTAGAATTCAAAGTTATTTGGAGGTGATCTGATAAAAACGCCTCACGATTTCCTACATCTTTCTTAATAGCGAGGTCAGGAAGGGATGCATGGCTTGAGAATATGTGAGACCATCTTTCCTAGCAGAAGATATCAGCCACTGCGTTGAAGCCATTAACTACAAATAAAATAATTAAACTACAGGAGTAAAATAATTATGAAGTACAAAGAAAAAAATGTCATTTCAAGTAAACACCTTAAAAATCATCAGGTTCACTTGTCCAATGCTGAAATTAGTGTATCTTTGCTGAACTCAACTCAAATTTGACTCAATGGGTAAATTTAAGCCTGAGGCTTTTATGCCATTATCAGAAGCTCTGTCAGCGAGTGCTTTAACCTAATTACATTTGATGCAGCAAATCAACAAAACCACTGCTGGTTCTGACCTCTGCCAAGAGCACTAGAGAGCTAGACAAATGGAGCTTAAGATGTTATTAGTTGTTCTGTCGCAAAGTTCCAGATACAGCCCGACAGGAGGCTGTGCCCGGCTTGGGTACGCACCCTCCAGATGGCACTCTGCACTGGCTTGTGGCAAGGCTCACAGGGATACTGGCACATTTTCTCCGTCAAAATGAAAGTTTTCCAATTACAAGGAGATAATGTGAGGAGATGCAAACTTAATCTCTTGAACAAAAGGTTGCAAGCTGTGTAATAGCCATTTCAGGGGAGAGATTTCACTCTAGTTCAATTGATTTAAACGTTGCAGATCACAAAATGGGCTCTTCCCTAATAAACCCAAGGAATCAGCCACAGCTGATTCTATTTACAGGGACAGGGTTGTAATGGTTTCATCCTCTAAGGAATAGTTCTTTTAACTGGGTGTTCTTCCACTGAATTGAAGCCCGTGATTATTTTTTGTGCATCCTGTAAACAGATACAGAGACACCATCTTCCTTCTAGTTAAACAGCAAACACCTCAAGTGAAGGCTTCAGGTGTAATGTTTTAACAGACTATTCTTGAATTCAGAGGTCAGCGTTTCAGGGGGGTATATTAAATGGTGAAAATAAAAACTACCCTATTATCATCAAAACCCCTCAGACAATTTAACCAAAGCATTAGTACTCGTTTTCTAACCCAGACAACCCTCGTACAAATGGCATGTAGAACTAGCAGTAGCCACGGGAAGAGGCATTATGCCCGAACACTGTGTACAAAAATAACTGACCCGCCAAAGCAAATCAGCAGGTACTACACTGTAAAGATTACGTTTGAAGAAGATATGCATTTGTCAGTTGACACAAACATGCTGTGACAAAACAGGGAAGCCACTGTATATCAACGTCTACAAATCTAACGGGGACAACTGCCTAAAATGAGCAGGTCTCTGTGCCAGCTCTCAGCAAAATGTTTTGCAGTGTAACTGCAACCACAGTCCTGTCCTGAATGCACTGAACAGAATATCAACAGAGTTTCAATACTGGAATGACCACACTGGTCTAATGTGAGCAAAGATCTTTCTAGATGCATCCTTTGTGACTTAAGGAGAATTCACTGTTCCAAAATTTTTAAGTTTAGATCATAAAAGACAAGGCATAGAGTATGTCCAAAATTTAATTAATGTAATCTGCATTCAAAAATACTTTTCGATCAAGTTCCAAAGTATTTTAAAAATATAATTTGCCCATTGAGTAGAAGGTCAATGTTGCAACTGTGTGCAAAACACTGAATTGCAGTCAGCAGGGTAAAACTATGGGAAACAGATAACTTTTGTGTTTCCATAGGAAGCAGCTAGGAAACTGTTGCTTCTTTACTGAAAAGTCAGTCAGCTAAATAAAGAAGGATTATAAATTCTAAGTAGTCTCAACTGTAACATTGTAAGATCTGTAAATCAGTCAGAAATATAAGCACACTCTTCAAGTCACTCAGAAAATTTAACAGGTTTCTCCCGAAGAGTTAACATTTTCAAGCAATGAGCATTTTAAAGAAGTCTCAGCATTAACATAAAATGGTCTGTAACAGCTGCTGTAAAGCTCAACATCAATTTTATGTTGGCTCAACTACTAAACAGCAATCACAATGACATTCCTCCGGAGACATCTGAGGGCCCGAGTGTATAGCAATTTAAAACCAAGCAGGAAATCAAAACTAATTTCTAGGTTGTTTATGAATATAACTTCTCCCTATGTTCTTGTACCACCACCTAGTGGTTACATAGATCTCAATCTGACCATTATTAACAACCAAATAGCAATAGGGAGGAAGAGGAAAAGGAGAGAGAGGAGGAAAGGACAAAGGCAAAAGAAAATCAGGAGAAAATAGAAAGACAAAAACTGAAAGAAAATTAAAAAAAAACAAAACTAGCATTCAAATAATTTTTAGATCTATATCATAAAATTTGTAGAATATTACCACCTAAAACTAGAACATTATTTAAAACCATTGCTTTGTGCATTTATCAAATATGTGAAAATTCTATAGTTAACATAAGAAATGACTGCTTCTTTCAAATGTGGTTGAATTTGGTGGTATTTACACTACACTGTGGAACCCACAGATATATTTGCTTGTGTGTAAGCAGGTATGAATACAGGATGATACTATTATTTGTAATAGCCTCAGTGTTGGTCAGTAAAGTTGTTTGTATATGGCATTGCACATCTGTAAAGAATAAAGTCAATTTTAATGTCTTACTGTGGGAAAATCTCTAAGATATTTAATTTAGTAGAGGGAAGATGTAACACAATGTGCTTTACATTTCACCACTTGTATGAAATATATTTTTTCTTTTATGTGTGTAAAGTATTTCTGGAAGAACAGACGAGATGCTAGAAACATTACCTCTTGGTGAGTTAGAAACCAAAGCGGAGCAGGATATATTTTTCAGTTTAAATCATGTCCAATGAATATGTCATTATTCAAACCTAAATAAATATTAAACCTAAAAACTAGCACATGATTAAACAGAACTGTGGCTTTTTTAGATCAACAAAACTGTCCCTAAAATATGCCATTTAAAGAAATATTTGCTACATCTAATGTGAATTTATTGGAAATATGACAAAGATTGAAGCTTCATGTTTTCTCTATAAAAAGAAATAAAGTAGTCCAAAGGGAAGACATTATTTGTACAAGGTATAAAATCAAAGTGAGGAAATAATAAGATCATTTCACTCTCATACTGTGCCATGCTCTGCAAACCTAAATTTCAGAATATTCTTGTCAGGAGAATGAGGATGCTCTAGGCCCTTCACAATCTGGCCTGAACTGCTTAGATAGTGAGAAAAGGATGTGGAGATAGCACTAGTGAGCGATCTAAAAGTAGATGACAGCTATCTAGAAGTAGAAAAGATTGAGAGCTATTAGGGCTGTAAAGTAGCGATGTTATGGTATAGATTTGAAATGTCCCCTCAAAATTCAAGGATTCATAGAATGGGCTTTTAAAATGTGAGCATATAATTAGGGTTCTAAGTTCATCAATGGATTAGTCCATTCATCAGACCACAATTTGGTGGCATTATTGGAGCTAAAAATTGGAGGTGAGGGCCAGTTGAAGGGAGTGGGGCATGAAAGCATGGCCTTAGGGACTACACATGGTCTGCAGTCCTTCTTGTCTGTCCAGTGCCCTCTTTCTCTGTCTTGGCTGCCGTGAGATATCAGCTTCCTACCACCATGTTCTCCCACCATAAAGCTTCTGCCTGGCCAAAGAGCTAAAAGTTATGAAGCTGGCTTACCATGAACTGGTACCACAGAAACCATGAGCCAAAATAAACCTTTGCTCCTTCTACTATTTACTGATATCAGGAATGTGGTCACAGTGAGGCAAACTGAGCTAATCCAGAAGATAAATTAAGTATTCTTCAATGGAGAGAGAATGACATCAAGACAATTCAGATCCAGCTTCATTGTCACAAGGACCTTTAACAATGTCTTTCAAAGGCAAATGCACTATAGCTATAGAGAATGGAAAATCATACTGGTTAAAGAATACGATGCAGGTAAATTTTTATGTTTTATTGTTTAATTATTAAATAGAAATGCTTAGTGTATCCTGATTCTTTAAACTCCTAATTCAGTCTTTATTATTATTCTGGCAGCATCTCTAAACAGTCTTAGAGAAGACCATGAGTGCACAGGGGAAGCTCGAGGATATGTTTGGAGTAGTGAAAAATCTCAATAGTTTGGCTTAAGGAACCCGAGAAACTGACCTAATGGTCCTGGAGAGGGCCAGTGGGGACCCAAAGGAAAGAGCCCAGCCATTTTCCTAAGATAAATTCCTAGTATTCAAATTGCTAAATTATATGGCAATTACATATAAAAAGAAGTTTTGGTTTTTCTAGAATGTCATATAGTTGAGATTATATAATATGTTGCTTTTTCAGATTGGCTTTTCTCAGTACCATCTGCTAAAGGTTTCTTAAGTCTTCTAGTTAATAGTTCATTTGTTTTCAGGGTTGAATAATATTCCACTGTCTGGATGCAACAGTTTATTTTTCCTTTTATCTACTGAATGACATGTTGGTTGTTTCCAAGTGTTAGTAATTATGAATAAAGTTGCTATAAACATCCATGTGTAGGTTTTTGTGTGGACGTTTAAGTTTTCAATTCCTTTGGGTAAATAAATATCAAGGAGTGTGATTGCTAGAACATATGGTAGAAGTATGTTTACTCTTTTAAGATTCTGCCAAAGAGTTTTCTGGAATGGCTGCACCGTTTTACATTTCTATCACCAGTGTGTCAGTGATTCAGTTTCTCTGAATCCTTGCCATCATTGATAGTTACTGTTTTTAAAATTTTATTTCAGCTGTTCTTATAGGTGTATAGAAGTATCTCTGGCCTTAAATTTGTATTTCCTTACTGGTAAGACCACTGAACATCTTTTAAAGTACTGATTTTTTGCAATCAATATATCCTCTTCAGTGAAACTCTTTTTCATGTTTTCTGTCCACTTTTACATTGCATTTTCTTCAATATTGATTTCTAAGGATTTCTTCATATATTTTCCATGCCAGTTCTTTGTCAAGAATGTTTGTAAATATTCTCACCAAGACTATAGTTTGTCTATAGCTTGTGCTTTGCCTATTTTATTAATATAGTGAACTATATTGATTTTCAAATCTTGATGCAGCCTTGTATGTTTATAATTAGGCCCATTAAGTGCCTCCTCTTTATTAATATTTTATCCAGTATTGGGGGTTTATCTTCAGGAGGGTTGTCTGCACTGTTATTTTTCTATTTTGCCTTTGGTTTGAGTATCAGGGTATTACTAGCAGGAGCATGTCATAAGCACGGGTTCCTGAAAATGAGAGCAGTAATTGAAAGTTCAGTTTTTCTAATTGGCAATTAGATACTTGGTCTTCCATCTTTATGCTGTACAGCTTCACATAATTCTTATTTTATGGGTACCTCAGAGATAACAGAAATAGATGAGGAAATGATAAAACACCCACAGGAAACAGAGATATTAAATAAGAATCTACAAAATTAGTAGAACATTTAAATAGAACATTAAAGTTTTTTCCTTTTAAACCTGGATTTTGTTAATCAAGCTTTTATTCTCAGCTAAACTGGAGGATCTTTCTTGTTCCTAAACTAAGCCCAAAAGAAAATCCCTACATATACTGGCCTTTCAATGTTTTTACCATTGAAAGTCTTTTTATCCTGTGATGAAACCCACACAAGTCAAGAAGCACAACTATGTACAGACAGAACTTCCAATTAGGTTTTTAAAAATTGATTCAGAGGGTTGAGGATTTAGCTCAAGTGGTACCACAGCTACCTTGGAAGCACAAAGGCCCAAGTTCAATCCCCAGTACCAAACAAAAAGACTCTGATTTGAAATGGAAATCAAGGCAAACAAGCAGAAAACCAAAATTCTGGAAGGATCAGGGTGAATGAAGTGACAAAAAAAAATGACTAACTGCCTTCATAAAGTAAGATTAAGATAGCCCAAAAAAGGAATGTTTAAAGAGGTTGAAAGGATTCTTGAAAACAAACAAAATATTCAAAAACAAGTTGGGATGTGATGCTGAGGACCTCTTAGGAAAGCAGGAGAGGCATGAAATTAGGAGGAGGAAAAAAGAAAAAGAAAAACCAGCTAGAGCAGTGCATGCCTGTAATCTCAGCACTCAGAGGAGGTTGAGGCAAGAAAAGGATCACCAATTTGAGCCCAGCCTGGGCAACTTAAAAACTTACAGAATCCCTGCTTTAAAATAAAATGTAAAGATAAACAAATAAATAAAGTGAAGGGCTAGTGACGGAGCTAAGTGTGAAAGTTCTGGGTTCAAACTCCAGCACCATAATAAACAACAACAAAAAGAGAATCAAATCAGGAATTCCCATAGCTATAAATTAGAATTCCATAAAGCTAAAACAGTAAATCTGAAAAGAAGAAATTATCAAACCATACGGTGTGATTCAACCTAGCAATGGAGGATGGAGCACCCAGGGGTGCTGGTAGGCTGTGGGTGGTGGATACAATGGCTAGATTAGCCACACACACTCAACTCTATCGGGAGGAGAGTCAGAGATCGAGCAGAGAATCTAGAAATTAGTTAACAATGAGCACACAGAAAACGAAGTAAACAAAATTAAATTGGGTAACTCTTAGAAGGGAACATTGTAAAAAAGAAATGTAATTATAATATACTGTATTGGTTTGGGGGGACTTTTGCTTCACAGTGATTTAACACTGACAAGAATGTTAGACGATATGTGACACAATTTGAGGTGAATGGGGTGAGGGAAAGTGAAAGATTACAGGGAGGGGGCTTAAAACTCCATCTTCCAGGACATAATGTTTTATCAATAAATAATGTCTCAAACTAGGAAACAAAGAAAACCATAAATGTATTCCTACAGATACAGAGTTTAAACCAGAAAATAATGGAGTGGAAAGTAAATGTGTGTGGAGAAAGGGACTCAAAGGAGGATCGAGGAACACAGGCCTATGGAACACTGCACAAGGTCAGTAATCCTATTTACCTTTGTTATTTTGATTAAGATGTAATTTGAAAATCTAAGTAACGACAATAGCAAGGCATGCTAAAGATATCTGAGCAGCCAGCATAGTACTACCAGAATTTAAGAGGCTCTTTTCTTCCCACAGCCCACGGTGACTTCGCCTCTCTCCTACAGATTCTAGGGTATTCTTCTAGATACTTCTCTCTGCACACACAAGGGGACATGTTGCTGGAAGCAGCAGCTGGGCAGTGAGCAGTCAACCTGGCTTGGCCACGGTACCCAGACAATGACCAGGTACTGAGCCAGGTGTTTCTGTGAAGATACTTTTCTGGCTAGGATTCATATTTAAATGACTAGACTTTGAGTAACACACACTTCCCTAAATAACGTAGTTGAATCCTGTCCAATCAGTGGAAGGTCTTCAGAGAAAACAAACCGAACTTCCTCAAAAGAGGAGGGAATTCTACTTTTACATGGTCTTCAAACCTGAGCGAGCGGTAACTCTGCTCAGGTCTATAGCCCGCCAGTACTTGCTGCAGATTTTAGAGCTGCCAATCCGCATAATCATGTAAGTTAGTAAGTTAGTTTTTTCAAATTTCTTTTCACTTCTTTTCTTCTCTCGTTCCCTTCCCTCCTGCCCCAGCACCCACCCCACATATTACTACAGTATTTAAGAGAACCAGAGAATGTACTTGATATCTGAGAGGAAGGAGTATGAACTAAGTAATACAGGACATCCTCAGACACCAAGAGGAAAGAGCAGCCGGTAGGCGGTTCCCATGATGCTCACCAGATTCACCAACATGGAGGGTGTCGGTCAAAAGATTTAAATTTTAGTAATAATTTGATAAATGACATATCGGTGGGTAATTCTGCCATTAATGAAGCTGCACTTCTTTCAGTCAAGCCAAAGTGAGAATGAAAACTTTTCGAAAGAAACTTAAACTGAAGAAAGTGGTAAGAAATAGGATGAGCTCGCTTTCAAATTCCTGAAGACAGGGCTGGTTTCAAATATCTATCATGAATTTGATCCACTGTCTTGGACAGGTTGTTTTATTCCTCTCTCTTGTGTTCCCACATTTAACAAAATAAGGTAATTCTAAATAATAGGAGGTATATGAATATAAAACTCCTATGGCCAGCCGTGGTGGCTCACACCTGTCATCTCAATACTAGGGAAGCAGAGGCAGGAGGATTGCTGAGTTCAAGGCTTGCCTGGGCTACATAGTGAGCTCAGGGCCAGCCTGAACTACAAAGCGAGACCCTATCTCAAAAAAACAATAACAACAACAAAAACCCTCTATAATATCAGATAGGAACTCATTAAAGAATAATGAATATTAGTTGCTTCTAGGGAACAGGCTAAAGAACATCAGGTCTTGTGATTCTTCCTAACAAAAAGTTCAATATGCCTTTTGCCATCATAGGAAGAGAGGGAAGAAAGAAGAGAGGAGAAGGGAAGGCACCAATCACCAAGAAAGAAGACAACCCTAACACAGAATGATACTGTAGGTGAGCGTACAAATCAGTGAGGAAGGCGGCTCCAGCACTGGGGGCAGGAAAGAAACTGTTTCGTCACTGTATGACTGAGGATAAAATTTCATTAGGATTTTAGGGCTAGGGATTTAGCTCAGGTGGTACCATGACTACCCTGGAAGCACAAGGACCAGAGTTCCATCCCCGGTACCGCATATATATATATATATATATATATATATATATATATATATATATTAGGATTTTAGTAGCCAGAATTTTAATTGCCAGAATTTCTCAGAGGAAAAGGAGATTGTTCAGGTAAACATCTTGACTACTTTTTTTTCCCAACATGGTGCACAACACAGAGAGTAGCAGAAAACATGACATAATAGAAAGGGAAAGCTACCCTGTAGGAGAGAAAGATATTTGTCTGCTTTCTCCCTATCCTACAAAACATGTAAAAAGGAGTAAAGAACAGAGAAAAAAGCAAAAAAAGAGAGAAACTGCCAAGACACAGAAATATCTCAGAGGATGTAAAATAAGGAACCAGCAAAACTTCAGGTAACAGAGTAGCCAAAGAACATGGTGCATAATGCACTGAACTTCTGTTAGGCCAGAGCTCGGGCTCGCTACCACGGCACACTATACATTGTACCCTGTACACTGCCAATTCCATTACTGGGAACATATATTTTGAAGTCCCTAGGATGAAGGCACCACTTACATTCCCAGCCCCATGGAATGTACCAATTTCAAATAAACTTACTTTTCCAACCTTACTTCATCTTTTCACACATATTCTCCTACAACTGTCCTTTCTTTAAATAAACTTTTATTAGGTTTGCTGTGTTCACCATGAGGAGTTAGTACGTGCACATAATGCATTTTAATTCTCATTTTGACCCTTCCCCTCTTCTTCTGTTCACTCCCCACTTCTTGATCCTCTTCCCTCATGCAAAAGACCTATCTCCGTATTTAGTATCTTTTGCTTTGCTCTGTAATTTGTCGATACTTTGTATTACTAGTGTGCGCTCTCGTGTTCTGCTCCTTAGAACCTACACAAGGTTCATCTCAAGGGCCTTCTACCCTGAAGTCTTGGTGATTCCCACCTAGATACTCCTCCTGACTTGCAATGTCTTTAGAATACATGTCATTAATTTGATGACTTATCTTGTCACATGGCTGTTGTACCTCCCGAAAGAACCTCTAAACTACTCCACGGAAGGGGCAGACAATACAGTCAAAGTAGCTGAAGATATCAATGTCACTGCTCACTGTCGTACACACAAATCCTAAAGAGGCATCCTAAATTTCTCAACTTTTCAACTATGTGCCAAGCAGAATCATTTTATGTTGGGTAACATAAAATCCAGCTATCACTTCTGGGGGACTTCGTGTTAACTCTACACTACGATAGCTAAAACTTCCAACTTTCATCACGGCGCTGGAAACATAGGACAGCCTCTATCAGCAAGTAGCGCCTGTCTATTGTGTTTATTTATCAAGTCCTCATGAAGTATCTCTTTCAAAGGATTCTCCGTTAGTCTCCTGGATGAAACATGTTTTTTTCCTGAAGGTTTCCAATCTCTTATCCCTTCTACCACATTAGATGAAATTATTTTATTGATCTCCACAAATGAAAAAAACAACAGAATTTGAAGGTATCAAACCATCAGCAGAAACCCTTTTCTCTACTTTTTGTTGACCTTTTTTGTTGTTTGTTTCCTACGATACTAAGATATCAGAGTGTTGTGGCATGCACTGAGTACAGGATATACATTTGCTTTCAGTTTCATTGAATAAACACTGCACTGGGGTAATAATAGCACCCCACATTAAAATAGTGCATTACTTGGGAGGAATATATTATTGGTGAAGGCCATTAAAAATCACGGAAGATTACCACCCCAGAAAATAAAAAAGAGTAAGGCATACAAATTGCACATCAGTGAACACACGAAAAGCTCTGCCACCTTCTGACCAGCAGGAGGCAGTCTCCGCGGCAGGTATGTTAACTGCAGTAGTGATCATTAAAAGAAATGATAACTTTTTATGTACCTCTTAAAATACACAGAAGAAAAATGGTTGTAAACTATTCCAAGGGTCTGGTCTTGCCGATTACCCTGGGAGGAATATCTCTCCTGTTTAGTAGCACTGTATTGCCAATGGTAATCTGCTTACATCTTAACCAGCTGTTTTAACCATTACTGTGTAAGAAAAGGACACTAGGTGTCTCACTAAAATGCAGATTCTTGATCACTTTGCAATACTTTGTTCAAGTAGATTTGGAGTCCATGCACATTATAGCTATCAACCAAATGATGAGTTGATGGACTCCAATTTAGGAACCATTGCTGGGATCTTACGTGACACAGGTTGTACGTTCTCTATGACGGGAAACAGAAATGATGCTGCTGTGTAGGACCTGAGCCAGTCTGGGTTCTGAAGGAGGTTATGTTCACAGCTGCAAACGGAGCTAGGTTAAAAATGTCTTCAATGCAAAAACTGCTAGTAAGGAAGGGTGCATGTAAAAACGGCTTTTGTGTTCTGGGAATGAGTCTTTCTGAAAGCTTCAGAGGGACTAATAGGGAAGGAGAAAGAGGAAGAAAGGGGAATGCAAGAAAATATTAGGGAGGGAGAATTTGAACAAAGTAAAATAGATGACATGAAAATGTCATAGAGGGGCTCACTGGTTTGTACAAATGAGCTTAGTAATACGTTTTTTAAAAATGTGAATACACACACAAGTTCATCACTGGCAATCAGTTCAGTATAGAAAGGTCTGACACTTTTAAGATTTGTCTGAGGTCAAGTTGATAGAAACTAAAACAGCACAATTTAGTGCTGTATCATTAGGGTTTGAATTGTGTGTCTATTTTCCATCTTAACTATTCTGTACTTGATGGACAGGAAAAAGTGTGACTTGGGAAAGTTACTGCAGACATTGAGTCTTTCTAGTGATTGTTATGAGTCAGTCTTAGTCTAGTTCCATTCAACAGATGGGGTCGCAGGGGCTGTTCTTCTGACTGGACACAGTACTAGCAGCATAGCCAGCACCTTCAGTAAGACTGTGATAGGTGTGACTATTCATCAGGATGTCAGAACAAAAAACCTGGCTTTGCAGTCAGAAGATCCTGAGCTGGAAATCGAGATGTCGCTTTAGTTTGTAATTCCAGCCAAATGAGTCTCAATAAAATTTCCTGTATTGGATTTTTAAGAGAATTTTAAAAAAAAACCAGCTCTGGAGATGACCATGTTTGGTACAGTCCTCTGCCTTTATTTTTCTCCCAGTGATACTTCCTTTTATAATGGATGTAGTGCCTCATCCAAAATGGAAAGCTGAGGTGATTTAAAAAAAATCATAGTCATCTTTACATTTCTTGTAACCTACCATAAAGTCCAGCTACTCCATGGCTAAAAACCCCTCCACTGCCTGACACTTCACGCTTCCCTTAGGAGAGTCCCCTTCCCTTCCTATTCCTCCGCAGGCCAAAAAGCAGACCCGAGGTTTAGATGACACAAAACCTCTGATTATTCACTGCTGCACAAGCTTCCCCAAGGCAGCTCAGTGATGTACGCACAGCGCGGCAGCCCAGACTCCGGCCGGCTACTGAGTGCTCCTGCCTTCTCCGGGGCGCTGCTGCAGGAGTGGCCTCTGAAAAGAGCTCCAAGTGGAGCCCTGAAGAGGTCCACATCCTTAACAGACAGAACCGACACCCAGCCCTGCCTCTCATGTGCTACTGAGACCCCTGCGGGGCTGGGGGCTGCCAGGTTACCCTCAAGCAAGGTACATGAACCACCCCGCTGACAGATATTCTATGCCAGATAAAGTCACTGTTTCAATTTGACTGAAAAAATTTTAGCAATCAAGACACAGTATCTGTTCATTTGAAAATGTGGGTACCCAGAAACAAAGTATTCAAAAGATGTTTCCAGAAGGAAAAAAAAAATCTTTAAATGCAGAAAAAAATTGAATAACATATTTAAGAACAACATTTCAATTTACCTTAAAGAATTACTACCCTACCTTTCTTTGGTTCATCCAAATAATTGCCAAATGCTAAACAAGGAGTACACAGCAGGAAACCAGGAACTTTTAAATATTTGATGTTTAAAAATCAATACATCTGTTACAAATAAAGGACCTAGATATTTAAAACTTCAGTTATGCAAACTACAAAGTGATGATCAATACCTAGAATGCTGTTGTCAATTCAAAGATCTCAGGTTTGAAAGTCTGAGTTGATTAACAAGAGCACGATCATGAGACTAACACTGGTGTACTTAAAACTGGTGGCAAAGGAAAGACAGCAACTCCAGACTCAGAACAGGTCCAACTACATTCTGGCCCTCAGGAGTGAAGGACACACAGCGACTAACAGGGTGACTTATGCGTGTTCCAAGGTTATCAGAAGAACACATCTTGGGATTTAGGCCAGGGTGACAAGATTATTCATGACAGGTTACCTGACTGCTTCCATCTTCCATCTCCCACAGCATTTTGTAAAAATTTATCTGTGATGCCGGGTGTGGTGGCTCATGCCTGTAATCCCAGCACTCGGGAGGCAGAGACAGGAGGATTGCTGAGTTCGAGGCTTGCCTGGGCTACATAGTGAGCTCAAGGCCAACCTGAACTACAAAGCGAGACCCTGTCTCAAAAAAAAAAAAAAAAGTTTATCTGTGATTACAAATGCTCATGCCACATAAATATGCCAGCAGCGATGTGCTGGGAGAGTGTGACTTTATCAGTAGGTTAAGGTAAGGAAAAGAATTGAACTAGTCAGATTGCCTAAGAAAAGGGATTCTTTTTCTGAAGACTTTAAGGAGCTGTTGGACATTAAGTTTTTTACAACCATTGTCTCAATCAACCCTTACAACATGAAATAAGTACTTAGGATGAAATGAGTACTATTGCTATTTACATTTTTCAAATGAGAAATTTAAATCACAGAGAGGTTAACAGCTAGTGCAGGACAGAGAGACGTTTTACTGTCAGTAATTCACCTAATCCTGTTTGTCTGCCTCTCATGAACCAGAAAGAAAAAATCTTCAGAGGTTGAAGGTAACTGTTAAATTATTCTTTCTTTCCACTGAGAGTAAAAGTAAAATATGGATCCAGTTATGTGGGTTACATTCTAAAAAAGAAGAAGAAGAAGAAGAAGGAGAAGGAGAAGGAGAAGAATAGAGGAACCAGATAAAAGCAATAATGGAGAAAAAAAATCAGTGTTCTTCAGGTCTAAAACTGTCCCATTAAAATGAAATAAAAACTCAACAGATGTTCAAGACAGCAGTAATATATGGTTAACATATCTTTTTGTCTAAATCTCACAAAACTATTAATATTTTATATATATAACCCTAAACAGCAACAATACTAAATACGGAATAAACATGATATAAAATGCTCGCTTCTGTGTAGTCCAATCATCACACACAGTCCCGTGGCACTACTGAAGCCTTTTTGGTGAAGTTCCTTCGCCCTCTGCCACAGGACTACGCCACAGAGTGGCAGACACCTGGTTAGTCATGCGGAGGACTGAAGCATGTTGAGGCAGGACAACTGAGAGAGTTCTGGGGCTCAGCTGGGTTCAGAACAGTAAGAATAAAAGACTTTCAGAAGCAGAGCAAAGTGTCCCTAAGCGGCCGCTTTGATGAAGGGCTCTAAGGGCTGAAATTTACCAGAAGAAACCAAATGGAAAGCTCTAAATTCTTCAAACAGTAGAAAATTACACCTTAGGTACGATTTGTCAAAAGCAATTTATTATGGGCACAAAAATATGTCGGCCACCAGGTTAGATACTGAATATAGAAAAATGATAACCTTGTTTCCAATAAGTTTACTTGTGGTCTAGAGTGAGACAAACCCAAGGCTTTCAATAGTTCCCTGCAACATGGAGTGTATTGGGTCCACGTGGGACGGATTTGGAAGATGTGGTTTTAGCACACAGATGGAGACGATATGAGGTACAGCTCCCACGTCCCTGGCCAGGTGGGCATCTCCATGAGAAGTGCTGCTTGTCTAGGCACAAAGTTGGGGGTCCGGGTGGCAGGAGTTCCTGCCTGTAGGCTCTAAGGATTAGCCTGGGAAGTCAGGAGATAGCAGTGACACTGTAACCGAAGATGGAGGCAGGAGATTCCAAATCAGCCCTCCTTCTTCAAGTAAGAGGGAGAAAATTTGAGGGATGGAGGTTCTAGATAGGAAAGAGTCAGTAATGCTCTTTCTGACTGACCTCCAGAGTGATGCCCGAGTTACATATCAAGTTTAGACAGCAAATGAGTAATGAGCAGTTACTGAGCTACTACTTAGATCTACGCGGGGCCTCAGGAATGCAATTAAGTATAGGATGCCTAGGATCTTGTGATCCTGTGCTTTGTAAGTCCATGCCAGGAAGATAAACAGTCAAAGAGCCACACAGATGAAGAAATGACCCAATTATAGGCCTAAGTGATCTTTAGTACTATAGACCAGTGATAACAAAAGAAACCGGCCCAAGAAGGGTGAGATGTGGTGGAGGCTGCCCATTCACACACCTTCGCAGTGGCACAAGTGTCTTTGTAACTGAACTGTCAATACTGATTATTACTAAGAAATTATCTCCTAGAGTAACTCAAAGCCAGGTTGAGAAATGAAAGGAAATGTGATTTAGATGGATCTGTTTGGATTAGTACTGCTAAGCAGACCAACCTCTAAAAAGTAGTATGTGAAAAATCTTACTGTTGCAGTTTTCCTATGGACCACATTCTTACATTGTTATGAACTAATGGTTGCTTAGCTATTTCCAATTCTAATAGCTGTGGGGACAGGGATATACTTTATTAGTTTCTTCACAAATCTTCAATGAGAGAAAATAATTTGGTTAAATGCATGTCTACTGAGAAAAATTTTACAAGTCCCATAATACTAGAGCTTATATGGGATGGGTACACATTAAAGACAGGGATAAAATTGATTTTAAAACAGAAAATCTCAATATGTTTTGATGAAGCAAATTTAATTTTGTTAATCCTTAAACAGAAGTGATTACTGTAGCAGATATTGCTTATGTGAAGAACAAGGAACTATTACTCTATTTTCTCACCATAACACCAATATATTCAGACATTAAAGAGAAAACAGAAATAGGGAAATGCCAGTTGAAGATAAAAAAAAAATCTGAGTAACAGTTTTGTAGTCTAAGCTATTATAAAAGTCTTAAAATTTCTCTCAAGTGTATAAAATACATTATTTGGCCCCATCTTCATCCTTTAACTTCATGAGAGTATTACAAACTTTGCTATTAGAAGGTAAAAATTTATAAGAAATGTCTTCTTAGCTGCCTATTGGTTTTTAAAAAATACATTCCTAAGTTCTTAAAATAACTAAAGCTTTAAAAATATTTTGTCAGAAGAAAAACTGCAAACATTTAGAATAGTATCATCTCTGGCATTCACTTAATGTGTGGATTTCAAATGATTTAACCTATTAGAAGCAGAATGCTGTAATAATTTGGAGCTTCAAGGCCTACTGTACTATCTTCCTGATAGTATTCAAATCATCAATCCAAAATCCCGATGTTTCTGTGCATGGCTAAGCTTACAAAGAAAAACTTTTTGAAATCATTAATGGTGAGATATCCTGGATGGTATTTGTGGCAAAACTGAAAATGCTGGCTCCACTTTGTAGATTCTTGGGAAGTGCTCACAACTTAGAGTGAATTTATGAACATAAATTGGGATTATCAGGTGTTTCATCCAGGCTTCTGATATGGCTTGGGGATGTTATGGCTTCTGATATGGCTTGGGGATGTTACGTTGTCCAAGCACTGCTCTTTAAAGTATGTACCCAGCATTAGCAGTTAGTAATGCAAATCCATGATCTTCCCCTATTGAACTTAATGGTTTAACAAAGTTTTCCAAGTGATTCATAGTCTTAATCAAGAGCTGAAACTTCAGGTCTAAAGATGTCTGGGTGCTGGGTATAGGACGTAAGCAATGGCAGGTGAAGGAAATGACGTGTGTCCTCCATGAACGGCGGGACCATACCTGGGAACCTGCTCGGCTGCACACTTTGCTGTCCAGCCCCATGGCTGTGCTGAGGAAGGTCCCCAGGGGACTCTTCAAGAGCTCAAATTGGAAGCTGGAAGGGCTGACCCTGCTCCTCAGTGTGTTTTGCCCCAGTTAGCGAGTTCCCTGGGGCTGCTCTCAAGCAGTTTATCTATCCCTTCCTTCAACATCTCCATTTACCCAAGAATTTACTTCAAGCAAGTGTGAGTAGAGTGATTTTTAAGCTGATCAGTTTTATAGTCATGGATAAAACAGCATATTACTTATTCTTACACTAAAAAGATCTCTGGACCACAATATTTGAAGCCTAATAATAATTACCTAACATAAAATTCTAGGCACAATGAGAAACTAGTAAACAGGCTGTAGAGGCTAGGTTTGAATATTTTATAAATCGGCTCACTGCATGAGGGAGTTTGTTCCTGGTCTTCCACCTGGATCCCTTTCCTTTAGGTTTAGGGAGAAATGGCTAATCAAAGATTTCACCACTAACCTATCACTTAGATTCGCTTCAGTGATATAACTCCAGGTACTGTGAGCTCAGTACAGTATTCTAGATGTTTTGGCCAGTAACACTGAGAGCTTCATTGAGTCTAAGAATTAACATAAACCAAGTATATACCTAGTGGCACTGCATTGCTTTGAAAGGTCCTACATGCACTAAGAACACCCTGAAAAGTGCTAGCATTGCGTTTTTTTTAAAAACTCTTCATCTCTCCTCACAAGTCTGCAAATCCAGGTTTCCAAGGATTACTATAGGTGGAGGTGAAAAAAATCAGAACATGCATGGTTTTTAAAATTTTCTAGCCAATTCTGACACACATGCCCAGCATCCCCAATTGATAATGTCTGGTCAGTTGTGCATATTTGCTGTAAAATTTTCATACATAATTCAGCAGGATGTACACTGTGATTACTTGAATGAGACATGAGAAAAACATTGTATGAACACAAAATGTGACCACACTACGCCTCAATTGGCTCTATGCATGACTTATCCTATGTAAGTTCTGAATCAAACACAAAGCTAATCTTTCAAAAGTCAATAGCTAGTTTAATTTTGACAACTGCTTTACATTTTGCTGGTTAACTCTTTAAACTTTTCTCAGCTAAAAAAGCACAAAACACAGAAACCTGCAGTTTAAGCATTTCATCTATAAATTTACTAAACACCAACAATGCGGGGGCCGGAGATTTAGCTCAGTGGTTCTGGCACCTGCCTCGCAAGCGCAAGGTCCTGAGTTCAATCCCAGTGACCACATACAATGCTGGGCATGATGACTCACACCCACCAGCCATCAGTATCACATACCACAGTGCCAGGTGTGGTGGCTCACGCCTGTAATCCCAGTACTCGGAGGCAGAGGCAGGAGGACTGCTGAGTTCAAAGCTTGCCTGGTCTACATAGTGAGCTCAGGGCCAGCCTGAACTACAAAGCGAGACCCTGTCTCAAAAAAAAAAAAAAAAAAAAAAAAAAAAAGTACCGCCAACAATGCACTTAAATACCTGATCAAACAACTTTCCTGGATTTAGGCAATCATTTATCTTCACTTAAAATTTACATTACAATTTGAAAATCTAGTGCTCTACTTCTGCCAGTTTACTCTTGATGTCTATGATTTAAGTAAAACATTCATAAACACCCCAAACATTAAGCTCATCTTCATGGATTACAATTGTTTTAAATGTAATGATATGTAGAACTCTTTCTAAAGGTGAGACAGAGGCAAACTTGGACATAAACATTTTATATAAAAATATTACCAGGTAAAGGGGAAGCTACATTTACTCAGAACTTTTTTTGTATATTTTTAATCTTTCACCACAAAAATAAAATTTTATGTAGTTGGTAATATGTATATACAACATAGGGGAAATCACTATTTAAATTCTACTCTAGAAATTACATGCAGACTTCACTTTAAGAAAACTATATGGTGTAAGACTTACAATATTGCAGCAAGCATGTTAATCTTCAGATGTCTAAGTTTCAACCTTCCATGCCAAATTACAACTTCCTGTAGAGTAAATGAACTGGGTCTCATGTGCCTAACTCCATCATCTATAAAATAGCATATACATTTTATATACATAGTAAGTGCTTATCTTCGTTATTTAGCATTTTCTCTGTATAGTCATTTTAAAATTTAAATTTCTGGCATAAACTTCCACATACTAATTTAACCAATCACTTCAATATTTAATTACTCTCATTTAAATTTGGGCTATAGAGATGGTAGTGAATTCAAATGACAGACTTCTCCAAAGGTTAACTCTATGCTAGTTAACAAAGCAGAAGAGGATATAGGTGGTCACAGCAACACCACCTGGTTTGTGTCATCTTAGCCATTGTGTCTCAGTCCAACTCCAGTTACTCCACTGGAAAATGAACATCATAATCTATCTATTTCTTAGGGATATTATGGGAAAAAGAGAATATGTGTATTATGAATTTTTCAGATGAAACGTATTTTAAAATACTTATTTTTAGTTCTCTCTAGGGCAAGTAGTACTACTAATCAGCACTAAAAACATTTTGGTATCATTCTGTTTGGAAATAATAATGCATTAACCTTTCTAGTAGGTTTCAAGAGTAGTTCTGTAGAGTGCCGATCTGGTTTCATTTAGTAACACACTGACATCTAGTGGAGATTTACGGTGTGCTATGGGATGGATATCTTACACCCCAAATAACCAACACACAGAGAAGCAAATGCACTTCGTGGTCTTTATGCAAGAAAAAAACCCCACAAACATTAAACAAATGAAGGAACATTCTCTTTACTTGTTTAATCAGAAACAAGTCTGGCTAATTCTCAAGACATGTAGTCACCAGTTACAGGACAGTGGAGACAGGACTGCTGGAAAACCTTTTCATGTGGTGATAAATTGAAGCCACAAAACTTCACTCTAATTCATTTTTCCCGTAGTACTGGAGATCGAACCCAGTATCTCTGTACTGAACTACATCCCTAATCCTTAATGTTTTTGGGAAATGGTCTTGGTAAATTGCCTAGGCTGGCCTGGAATTCACTATCTTGCCACACCCTCCCCCGCAACTGCAATTATAGGCATGTGACACAGCCCCCAGTTTCTAATACAGAATTTTAAGGGACAAGCATATAATTGTTCATTTACCTCCTTATTTTCTTTCAAAAGTGATGCAAGAATAGTTGGAGAAAAGAAGGGAACAAAGAGAGGAAGATAAAGGACAGGAAGGAGGAAGGGAAGGGTAAGAGTAGGGTGGGGAGAGAGAGAGGATAAGTCTTCCAGGTTTGCTACTACATTCTTTCAGTTAACTCTCTTAACTGACTGTGGCTGGTATTTTATTAATTCAAGAAGAAAAGGCTCCTTTAAACAACTGATGTGTAAGCTTTTGGCATTTCACTAAACATCCATTTAAATTTGGACATTTAATACACTGCATATACTGTAGAATATAAACATGTTTCCTACTGCTTTAAATTTTCAGAAATGCCTAGCACCAATAGTAAAAGCATTAACTTGTTTCTTCCAAAGGTTCCAAGACATAAATGCTAAATGCCCCCAAGAGGAATTTAACACCTATATATTTAACATGTGATTATTTAAACTAGGCAAGATTAACAAATATGTATGAGAAGAATGTCACGGTCTTATCTGCTACAACACAACTTTATATAAAAACATACCCTTCTACCCCTTTAGTGAAGCTGGTAAGGGCGCAGGTTGCAGATGGTCTACTTGATCTACACCAGCTTTTTTTTTTTCCTATGGGGCTTCAACCACTGGAGCTTCTTTATAGCACTGTATAGCAGCTTTACTATTTCAATGAAAATGAAAGGCTGAGGATGAGGAACACTGGAAGCTGAAATAAGAATTTTTAAAGGTAAGGCTATGTGCTTGTTAGCCACTGGTTCTGGCAAACCATTCGAATTTACTCTCTTCCAGGGGGGGGGGGGGAAAGGAAAGAAAAGAAAGGGGAAGGGGAAATGAAAATAGAAAGGGAAAGAGAAAACAAAAAAAGTAAAAACAATTACTGGTCTGAAATACAGAACTAGAAGAGATCCTCAAAAATGAGAAAATGTGTGGTTTCTTCCCTGAGAAAAATGTACTTGAATTTATTCCCACCAAATCCAGAATGGTTTATGCTCTTAACTCCTGCACTTGGGTTGATGTCTAGAAATCAGAAAAAAGTCATCTAGAAATTGTAAGATCAGACCAGCTCTCAATAAAAACTGCTATAAGAATCTTTTTTTTTTTTTTTGAGACAGGGTCTTGCTTTGTAGTTCAAGCTGGCTCTGAGCTCACTATGTAGCCCAGGCAAGCCTTGAACTCAGCAATCCTCCTGTCTCTGCCTCCTGAGTGCTGGGATTACAGGCGTGAGCCACCACGCCCAGCAGTTATAAGAATCTTAAGGAAGACACGTTGCTTGACTATATGCAAAGCACCCTGAAATTAACGTGTATCTAGTATTCATGTTATTAAATAAGAAATATTTAAGAAATATACTCACTTATATCTTTCTTGGCATTAATAGTAAACTTCAATCTTCAGAGCCCAGAGACAAAACAAACAAACGAAAAACAACAAAAAAAGATGCAATACAACCTATTAGCACAAGCAAACACAGTATTCCAATAGTGAAGCTTTATGCTACACTTGAATGAACAATTATCCATATAAATTTAATTGTATATTTTACTGCCTCAAAAATATTTCCATTTTACACTACTTGTTGTCTGAATAAGATTTTCATTTACATTTCTGTAGTGTTATTCATTTTTTTAGTTCAATTATATAATTGAGAAAATTCAGGCACAGAGAAACAGGAAAAAATTCATTTTAACAAGATAGCAAACAAGAGATTCCAAAGCTTCGATACTCTATTAAAAGCTGGTGGCTAAATTAATTAAACTATCTTGGCTCTATATTTCAATATACTAAAGACTTAGGAGTGAGAACTGAAATATCAATTGCTGTAGGAGTGTTTCATTCAAACTGTGATAAATCAATGACCCTTAATTAAGAGAAAATATAACTAAAATTTTAAAGGTGTGACCTCAATATTCATTTCTTTCAAGAGAAAATGTCAAAGTATGTCAGGGTATAACCTCTATAATTGGCTTTCACATATTATTTTTCATTAGATGACAGGTTTTGTTTTAGACAAGGTGATGTAAAGATTCCTGTGCAGGATGCCAGTTTTAGAACTAAGGTTACTCTCCCTAGCCTTAGTTGTGCAGAATGAACAGATTCTAGCAGTTTTCAGAGGGGTCTGTCATTTGGGGCTGTGTTTGTGTGCATTCTACTCAATTCGTCTTCCAGTTCCATTCTCCCAGAAGACGCTGCTATTCTGTAGACAGGAACTGAATTTTCCAGACATGCTCTAAGATGCCAATACTAAAGAAGAGGCGACTATTAAATAAATGATCAAGCCTTGGCATGTTACATGAAATGAATCTATAGATATGGACAAGAGTACCTGGTGGACAATATATTTAATCTTAGAAAAAGAAATTACAGTAACATCATAGAATCGATACTAACATTTCTACCACCAAAACCTCCCATCCTTTGTGATCTTGGTTTCCCTGGAATATTAAGAAAATAGAGACAGGTTTCACTAATAGACTCTGAGGAAACTTTATTGATTTCTACATCCCATAGCGTTATGACAGCCAGCAAGACAATATTTGTAACCCAAAGTTCAGAAGAGCAAAGCTTTAATGGGTTTGATGTTTTTTCCACACCACAGCACCCCTTCCATGACCATAACAACCCACAACTCAAGCATGCACGCTGGGAGTGCCTTCTGATTCTCATCAGGAGTTCCCACTGAAATATTTCCTGTTTGAGGGACCCTTTACTGTCCTATGACATTTTATACCCAGGGTTAGATGTATCATAACCACAGTGACATTAATCCTAGCTTGAAAATACCTGTAGGGAAAAAAATACATTTCTAACTAATAACTAAGAAGGATTTAATAAGGTCACAAGACAAAATAAATGTGAAACAATGTCTAATTTTACTCAATAAAATACAGGACTTCATTCAAATATGCTTTTAGAGATGCCATCCTTTAATAAAGATTGACTATATTATTCACCACAATGTTCCAGGCAAGACTTAAGGAAACGTTGTTTAAACAAAGTACCTCAACAAGAGGTGCTAACCAGAATAAAATGAAATAAGAGTGGCCATTAGGTGATTTAAAATCTGTCTCCCTTTTACATTTACCTCAATACCATTTGAAGACTTCCTTTTGAGCTTAATATGAGCTAAATTGTTAATTTTAAATGTGAAGTGTTCTGTTCACATTAAAGTGTGATCAACATCTTGATAGTCTTAACAGAAATATCACTATAATGAAATAACGTGGTACATCAAAATTATCTGTTGATTATGCACTAGCCTGTACCCATGGTGTCACTGCATAAAGGTGCTAACATCTAGTGAATATGTGAGCTAAAATACTTCCAAGTACTCAAACCTAGAAAAAAAAAATTAAAGTACTAAGTTGCCCACTCATCACTGAATTATTTTGGACCGAACAGACGGTTCAATCTCAGCACTGCCAAATGCTCTCAGGCACACAAGCAACGCACCATCTGTCTTAAAGCACCCAGTGAACCACTTCCCATTTTAAATACTAGCGTGCCTACCAAAGTTTCTTAAGTGATCCAATTCTGATGTATGACTGAAACTTAACATGGCCAGCAACAAGGTTATATGCATCAATACTTTGAAATGCTATTAGTAAAATAAATGATAAAAATGCCAGAACCTCGAGACCTGTGGTCCTGAGAGGAAAAAGACTTGAAGAAGAATCAGCAGATTAAATAAGTGTCTCAATGAGTCACGACTGCTATTTCCCTGAGGAAATGCTTTTAAGTGATAGATGGAACTGCTGCCTTTGGCAAGCGACTCTGGTATTTCAATATAAAGCAAGTGCATTCAAAGCTGCTACTGACACAGACGCAGCTTCATCACGAAGCACGTTACAGTAAGGCAGTAACAGGAAGCTAGGCTTCTAAGGAGTTTGCACTTGAGTTCAGTACACAATGGGCAACCACTGAAGTCTTATAAGCAGGGCCTGCTGACAAAGCTTATTTTAGGAAGATAAGGCAATAGTAGTGTGAAGAAAGGATTGGAATCTGTACGGAAAGGAGATATTTTTAAACAGTTCAAATACATAAAGAGATAAACATGTCTGGATATGGAAAGTTACAGCTTTAAAAAACCAACACCACTACCAATGGAGTCAGTGATAAGAAGCAATAAAGAAAGCAAGCTGTCAAGTGCCCCTGTGACGGCAGGGGGTGGTGTATCTATTTCGCTTCCCTGTGCATGGAAGACTCGAACATCTCAATAAATAACTTTCAGAACTCAAGAGTGGTTCTCTCCATAGTGATATTTTATATGCTTGTTTCCCTGAAGTATTTCTCTTGAATTATCTCAAAGACTAGCACTTTTCATTCTTCCTGTTTCTCTAATACCATACTGTCAGGTGAGGCAGTCACAAGCTGCTTAACAGATGCATGTTCTGAGATATGTTATTAACTGTTACCATTGTAGAAACATCAGGGTCTAAAGGCCACAGGTGGCAAAATAAACTATAGGACCAATGTTGTGTGGCACATGATTGATTGTACATGAATTTCTTTGGACCACTTTTCCTTTTATAAATAAAAGGACTAGAGAAATAAATCAGCTAAGAAGGTACTAATGGTAATGGAAATTAAGTTGTAGGGCACAGAATGTAAGGGAATAAAGATTTGGTTATGGGACTAATTGATTCTCTACTTTAAACAAGTAGAGAGCAGGCTATTGCCAACTTCCTATATTTCAGTTTAATATGAATATATGCACCACCTACCACATAGAGCACACTGGATCAGTGCAATGAGAAATTAAAAAATATGCCTGATAAGCTGCACATGGTCTCTGGAGAGCTTTATGGAGTGGATTTATTCCCATGATACAGAAATCATTCATTCAGCAGAGATATTTGGTACTGGAGTAGGTATTTAGTACAGAAAAGGAACAGAGATATCTTTTCAAAGCTCACCCATTATCCAGAAATAGGAATGAGATGCTAAACTAGTAAACTGCAAAGACGTAAGCTACACACATTGAGTACTAAGAGTAATTTGAAAGACAGAGTAATTTATTTAAAATCATTAACTATTATTACTCATTTAATATTATATATGTTGGGTAAATTTATAAAACCATACTACTCATTTTCATTGCTAACTCAGCAGTGACCTTTGCTCAATTTCACATTCAACAGAAAATGGACAGACATTAGAAAAGATGTATTCTTTTGTGCTAGGAAAAGCTAAT
>PVIC010000649.1:50000-112647 GCA_004025085.1 Thryonomys swinderianus | reverse complement strand
TGGAGACTGGTGAGACCACTGTTCTTTCCCTCAAAATACTAGTATTAGAAGTCCCATTTGACCCTGCTATTGCCCTCCTTGGTATATACATGAAAGAATTAAAAGCATCATACCACCGTGATATATGCACACTCTTGTTTATAGCAGCACAGTTGGTAATAGCTAAATTTTGGAAACAGCCCAAATGCCCATCAACTACGTTGGATAAAGAAGATATGGTTTTTAAATAAAATAGAGTAAAATTGCTCAGCCATAAAGAACGATAAATAAGAGACATTTATAGCTAAATGGATGCACCTTGAAGCCATAATCATAAGTGAAATAAATAAGACACAGATATATAAATACCATACTGTTTCTCTAGTGTTAGACACTGAAGGTGTAAATGAGGTCTAGAATGTATGGTAGGCATTGTGAAATAGGAAGAAAATGTTCAAAGGGAAAGGTGAACTCATTTTGGGGAGGGAAAAGCAAAGAAGGGAAAGAAAAACTTTCATAATAAAGAGGAAAAACAGAAACAAGCCTTATGTATATAGAAGGTGTGAGTCGAAGGTTGAGCAGAGGAATGGAGAGAAATGAAAGTCAAGGTATATCATGTATAGATACAGTTTCTCAGGGAGGAATGGAATCATCACATACTCCTAAAATATACCAACAATTGCAATTTATTGAAAAATCAACTTTTACAAAGAGAATTTTAAAAGTGTAATTTTAAGAAAAACTGTAGTTTCAGGCCATGAATGCTATTCAAGCTGTTTTCCCTGCTAGGGAAAATTTCTTAGAGTTGCAAAGACAAAAACATCTGCAGACTGAGCGCTGGCTTCGAGCTTCCTGACCTGTTTCGAGAATTTGTTTTGTGTGCAATGGAAGTCAGCCAGCCTGAAATTACTCCTGGGGTGGAGTAACTCAATACTGCTATCACTGCTTTAGGGAAAACCTTGAACTCTGTTCCACAACAGTCCTGCATGTCAGGGACTAGCCTAAGCACACGACCTGTTGTATCATTTAACCCTCATCACAAGTTAATGCAGTGAGCACGGTGCTACCTCGGAGAAGCTGAGCACACAGAGGCGAGGCACACAATGAGACAGCCATGAGGAAGCCAGGCATGGAGACAATGCCTGCAACCCCCTCTATCAGGGAGACTGAAGCAGAATTGCAAGCTCACATCCAGCCTCACCAACTTGGTGACTCAGTGAGACTCTGTCTCTAAGACTGTGTGTGTCTGGTGGGGAGGTATAGCTCAGTGCCAAGGTCCTGGGTTCCATCCCCTGCTCAAGGGGGTTCATCAACATGTGGGGAGAGACTCAGTGTACTTGAGAGTAAGTGCCTATTGTCAGTCATGGGAGATTTTTGCCGACAAACAACTTTGAAATTCTCATTTTTTAAAATAATTACTCCATGTTTGGAACATCAGAATTATGATGGTTTTGGGTAACTACTACATGGATAAAGCATATTTTGGTCATGTTTGGTCCCTTTACCTCTGCTCCCAGCCTCCCACTTCTCCTCCCTACTCCCTTTCCAATCTCCCACAAGTCTGTTTTTGTTTCCGACTTTTTCTCCTTTTTAAAATTCTTAATTCATGTTTTAGGTTTGTCCTATCAGAGAAACCATGTGAAACCTAACTTTCTGTGTCTGTCGTATTTCACTTCACAGCATATGGTCTCAAGTTCCATCCCATCTCTGCAAATGGCAGATTTCTTTCTCCTTACTGGATTCTGCACGTCTACCGCATTGTCTTCAGCCGTTCCTCTGTCAGTGGGCATCTCGGCTGCGGTCAAAGCTTAGCTATTGTGATCAGCGAGTCGCCCCGCTGTGCACATGGGAACATAGTGCACGTGCTTCTTCCTCTTCAGTGTGATGTCTCTAACTCAGTCAGGATACAGGAGCAGAAACACAGTGAGATCAGGTCCCTGCTGGCCAGTCAGGATCACACCCCAGAGCTGTTTGCTCATTGCTGACCAAGCAAAGGAGGCCTTTTTTTTTTTTTTTTTTTTTTTTTTTTTAGGAAAAGGGATTTATTCACAGCTAGTTCTACATAGATGGAGAGGCCTACTCATACTCCCGTACACAGGTGGGGTAGGGCTTTTACAGTAAGGAACACAGGGGAGGAGCGCACAGAGAGACAGGAGGGTTTCCACGCTTGCTTTCTCCTTTCCTATTTTCAGCTCCTTTCTTATGGAAAGGATGCTGGGCCAGCACCTCCATATTCGGTCGCTTTTTCTGGGCTGAGAGGAGGAGGTAGTGTTGGATATGTGTTCAACAAGAGGAAGTGTGGAGAGCTCGCTTATCTCTGTGAGAACAAATATATAACTTTCTAAGTTGTATTTTGCAATGTTAAACCAAAGTGGCTGGTGACCAAAGGAAATCTCCACTTTTAGTTTTTAGAGGATTCTCCATAATAATTTCTATGGTGGCTTCTCAGGTTTACATTTCTACCTTTGATATTTCCTTTTTAAAGAAATTTCCATTTGTATTACTATATGGTTGCAGCCTGCAATGACTATACGCACTGCGCAGAAATGGCACAAGCATAACGCATAAGATTTTTTTTTTTTTTTTGAGACAGGGTCTCCCTTTGTAGTTCAGGCTGGCCCTGAACTCACTATGTAGCCCAGGCAAGCCTCGAACTCAGCAATGCTCCTGTCTCTGCCTCCCGAGTGCTGGGATTACAGAAGTGAGCCACCACGCCCAGCCACATAAGAATTTTTTTTAAGTCTCTTTTCCTCTTTCTCCCACTCCTCCATTTCTTTATTCCTCTTCCTGTTTGCAAAAGATCTATGACCCTGTTTCTTGCTACTGCTTCTACCTTTACCTCTCTGTAATCATTTCACCCAGGAAGTGCTAGGATTCACCTACCCAGATGCCAGTCACAGCCTGAAGCAGCTCACACCTGAGGAGCAGTGGAGGTTACCCCTTGGTCGGGTCCTAGAATGTTCCCCAATAGCTGGGTTTCTGTTCTGAGTGTATGAGGACGTCTCTGCCCCACGGCCGTGACTCACGGGCTGAACTCAGTGTGTGTGGGTGGGGGCGGACTGGGAATCTTGTGTGTCCAGACTGCACGCCTGGCTCCTGTGCTGCTGGGGTGGCTGCCGAGCTGTGTGGCGCCCTGTTCCATGTTGCTCCCCGGCACCCACAATCCCCGTGGGCCCCAAACCCACCATTTTCAGCCCCACGCTTTGAACGTTTTCCTACAGAGGGAAATGCTCTCCAACCCTTCCAACTGTTTCTACCCAACTGTGCACTGTCCCTTCCTTCTGCTGGCCCTCGAGAGCCGTGACCCGCCCAGCTGTTCCGCTGTGATTTGCCTTCGCCTTCTTGCCTTCTCTCCAGTTTTCTACTCCTTCCTCTTGCAGTGAGTGACCGTAGTCTCTAG
Organism: Thryonomys swinderianus; assembly: GCA_004025085.1. NCBI lineage: Eukaryota > Metazoa > Chordata > Mammalia > Rodentia > Thryonomyidae > Thryonomys > Thryonomys swinderianus. The sequence continues at coordinate 109,268 of PVIC010000649.1, read as the reverse complement.
TTTCTTACCTCCTGGCCTCCCTTCTTCCTTGATCTCGTCCCTTAAAGCCACACCTGTACTGACAAGTGTCCCCGAGTTTGGCGATTTAATATCCAAAAAAACAGCAACAAAAAAGTAAGCTGTACGCGTGAGCAGCGACCAGAGGCGGTGGAGCTGGCTGCGGGTGGTGTCACAGAGGAGGCTGCCGCCTCGCGGACTCCGCGGGGCCGAGGCGCTGGGCCGCGTCATTACTAAAAGTTCCGCGGCGGGGAAGGTGGGGCTGAGAGACGGCCGGTCACAGAACGCGACGCCGCCCGCCATGAACAGGAGCGGAGGGCGGCCAGACTGAGGTGCGGCGCACGCCCACCGGCTCGCGAGCGGCCCGGGAGCTTCTCCAGCGGCGGGGGGGGGGGGGGGGGGGGGCGCAGTCAGCCACCCGGGCCCTGGGTGCGGCGGGGCGGGCCGGACGCACAGCCCCCTCGCGGCCGGGGTGTTTGTCCGGCAGCCGGCAGCTGGCAGCGCTCGCGGGCCGCCGCTTTCCCCGTGCCCTTCCCGGCCAGCCTCTGGTCACCTGGCCAAGTGAGCCCTGGTTCCCTGAACAGGTCAGTGCTAGGGACAGGGCAAGAGGGTAGGAAGCGGAGTCCGGAGAAATCTAGGTGTGTGTGTTTTGTGTGTGCCCGCGTGCGCGCATGTCTGAGTGTGTGCTGTTGTGAGTTTGAGTGTGCGAGCACGCGCGTCTGTGTGTGAGTGCTGTGAGTTTGTGTGTCTGTGTGTCTCTGTACGTGTGTGCGCCTGCCCGTGGAGGGGAAACGGGTCTTCGAGGGGGCAGCGCGGACGCGCGGCGCCGCCCAGGGTCCCGGCCACCGCGCGCCTCCCCCGGTCCCTCCTCCCTCCGCTAGGCGGGCTCAGGTGCGGAGGGAGCCGGGAGCATGGCCGGTGTCGGGTGTCGGTGTCAGGTGTCCCGAGCCGCGCGCTGGGCGCTGGGCGCTGGGCGAGTGCGGAGCAAGAGCCCCCAGGGAGGAGAGAGGGGCCCCGGGCGCTCCGCGGAAGTTTGCGATCTGGGCGCGGCGCTCGCTCCCCCTGGGCGGGGAGCGGGACCGTCAGGGAGGGTCCGGGCAGCCGGGTTTCCAGACGCCAGGATAAATCAGCGTCCGGCGCGTAGCCCTGCTGTCGCGGCCCTCGGCGGGCGTCTTCCGTGCGCGCGGGGCCGTTCGCGCGCCACAGCCCGCACCCATCCAGGCAGGCGGACCTGCAGCGAGCGTGGCACACGCCGGGTTAAGGCAGGTGGACCTGCTGGGCGGAGATCCACCCGGGACCGGCTTCAGCTGGCGCTGCGCCCTCACGCAAGGCCTGGGCAGGCCCCCCCCGGGGGGGGGGGTTGTGGCCACATCGGCTTGCAGGTAATGGACCCAGTTGAAGACCGGTCAGTAAAGCGCCACAGCCCGTGGGGTAATGGCCTTCCTCAACTAAGTGGGCACCCTTGACCTCTCCTGACCTCTCCTACCCTGGGGGCCTGGGAACCCTAAAGAGTTGCAATATGTACATTTTCTGTGCAGTCTCTTTCCCAAGGGTCTCACAGCAGCCAGGTGGCACCTGTGGTTCCTTCTAAGCAAGGATTTGCCTTGGCTACCAAAAGGTTTTCATTTGTGTGTGTAAAGGAACGTGAATACAATGTTTCAACTGAATATATAAGCGGAAAGCATAGATTGTCATAAAGTGCAATTTTCTAGATAAATCTGAAGGTGCAGTGATTTCACATTTCTTAAAAATGATTATTATTTGCAAAATTTGTCAAATTGCTGTCCTGTCTAACTCATTTTTACTCTCAGAACAGCCCTTTGGCAGGAAGTTTAATAAAACTAAATGAAGTAAATGAAACACTAAAAACAGCTTGCTGAATCACGAGTCAGATTATATTACTAACTTTGAAGATGTACCACCCATACTTTAGGGTTTTTTTTTTTTTAATGATTTAGGCTGTATCTCAGGCTGTTTTATTTTTTAGGCCCCAGCATTATTAAAACACCAGTGTATTGTAGAATGGTGGGTGTGGAAGGTCTGACAATTAGGTCAGATGTGTGGGTTTTGGGGAACACTTTAGAAACTGGTTTTTGGAATAAATAGCAGGTGTAGGCTTGTTGCTTATCGCTTCTCCTTTTAAAGAAAGAGGCCATAGAAAAAGAAAACTGAGCTTTCTCTTTTATTGGCTCTGGAGTAACTAGAAGTTTGCTGCCCTTGGAGAACTGGAACAGGCTAGTCACTGGAGTATGAATCAGCATTGGCCATGAATGTTTGTCCAGCCAGGGAGTGAAAGTGGGAAAAACCCGGTTAGTTTTCTCCTTTCTGTTTCCTGTACCCTGTTTCTTGTAATTTCACTATAAATTATATTATACAATCCACAGATGATGTAGCTTCTCAGACTACACTAGAGCTAGGTTCAGAGATGGGGAAACTGAGCTCCAGGTTGTGGCATGACAGCCCAAAGTCACAGGGCATGTGGGGGCCCGAGCTGGATCCTGGTGGTTAGCTGTGCTGGGGGCACATTGCCCCGGGATAGGCTTTGCTGTGGGAAAGCCTGGAGGTGGAGAGAGAGTCCTTCACGCCACGCAGAACCTCCGCCGTGCATGTCCAGCAGTCTGGGCATAGACAGTTGTCAGGTGGGTTGCCTGGCTATTTCCTGAGGGCACAAGGAAACTAGTGTCTTCTCTTCAAGACAGACTAGTTAATTTTATGGCTACAAAGCCTTGCTTGCTACAAAAGGGGAAAGAAAACAAAATGAAAGCTCAAAGAGCACAGGCGTTTTGTCATCAGAGGTGCCACGGAGCTCTGCCCCACATGATGGTGCCTTTTATTCCACTCAGGTGCCTGGTAGAAGGGACACTACCAGGGCCACTGTGGCTGTCAGAGCGCTGCTGTCCTCCCCAGATGGGTATTTTCAATATTTAGGAACTTAGTGCAGTTGAGCAGGATGAGGATGTTGCCCCTGCAAGAGGTACCGAGTCAGACCCCTGTGCTCAGCGGCCCTTGCCCTGGGGAGCTGCTGGTCTTCCTCAGAAAGTTCACATGGAGCACCACAAAGTGAAGATGTGCCAATTCTGGGTCAAGGACACCAAAAAATGCTTCTGTGCCGTGGGCTGCAGCAACACCGATGTTGGTATAACCCAGGCTACCCACCTCAGCCGTGGCCTGGCTGGTGACCCTCAGGGGTCCATCCTCCTTCCACCTCTGGGAGACGAGACTGAACGCGAGTGCTGTTGTCAAGATGAAGGGAGCGAGGGCCCAGCCAGGGAAGGGTTGGGTCTGTCACTAGGGTGTCCTGGGCGCGGGAGAGAGGACCAATGTGAGGTTAATGTCCCTTGAAGGACATTAAGTTGTGACCACCCACCCACTGGAGGAGGGTTTGCCCCTTTCAGAGTGGAGCACAGAGATGCCCCTCATGCCTCACTGGTTGCTTACTTCCAACCTGCTCACTCCTGTGGAGTCAGCCCCTGAGCCCTGGAATGTACCCATGTAAGAACGTTCCCTGGAATGTCAAGGAGTCCTTCACTTCAGTTAAAGCCAATGCCTCGTCCTCAGGAAATCATTATGGATGTCACCTCTGCACTGTGGAAGCTTTTGAGGGTCATCTCAGAGTAAAATAGGACATTAGCCAGGGAGTCTGGGAGGGGTGTGATTGACCGAATTAGAGTCACTGATGATGCTTTTGGTTTTTAAAACAGTGTTCTCAGTGTTTTGTTCCCTTTGAATTCTGGGAGTGAGGTGCGGTGCGGGACAGCAAAGAGCAGGAAGAAGAGGTGTCATGTCAATTAGACCACTCCAATCCCTGCCTACTGAGCATGCTCATCTCCAACGATTATAAGAAGCAACAGTGTAAAGAGGAGGAGGAGGAAGGGAAGGGAGGAAAAGCTCCTAGTGCTGATGGGAGCATTAGAAACCCAGCTGTGCAATGGGTGGGGGGAACCAAAGCCACTGTTGCGTGAGCTGAGGGGCTAGTCAGACTCATGTTCAAGAGCGTCTGAATTTACAATAGAGAAGCAAGGTCCTGGGGGGTGTGGCTAGATGATGAGATTACTGAGGCATGGTAAACACCACATTAGCAGTCAGTTCTTCAGAGCATAGGTGATCCTGCAACCTCATAAGGCTTCGATGACATTGAAACAAATTAAAGATCTTTTTTTTTTTTTCCCCAGGATGGAAATATAAAGGTAGGGCTGGGGATTTAGCTCAAGTGGTACCATGCCTACCTTGGAAATATAAATATAATTTCTTTCCTATGATATAAGAATGAAGTTTTTTTTTTTTAAATTAGACCAAGTGGAAATCTGTAAAGTGAAAAGAGACCTGGTGGATTTGCCCTGTATTTAGCGCTATGTCTACCGCTGTGACTGCCATGAATACACTACCCCACAGCTTCTTCTGAAAGAATTTTCTAGAAAACTTTTTTTTGAGACAGGGTCTCGCTTTGTAGTTCAGGCTGGCCCTGAGCTCACTATGTAGCCCAAGCAAGCCTTGAACTCAGCAATCCTCCTGCCTCTGCCTCCCGAGTGCTGGAATTACAGGCATGAGCCACCAAGCCTGGCATCTGTGGCATGAGGTACTTATTGCCAGTGGGCGTACCACACCCAGTATTGTATATGGTTACCAGGGATTGAACCAGGGACCTTGCGCTTGTGAGGCAGGCGCTGGAACCACTAAGCCAAATCTCCAGCCCTCTAGAAAACGTTTATAAATAAAAATATCCTTTGTTATGACCCTCATGACCTCTTCCTTCCCACAGTGTATCTGGTCTGTGAATTTAGATTTTATAAAATTAGGTTATCTGGAAAAGGTCCACCCAAAACCTGGTGACTTTACAGGACACCTTCATGTTTTCTTCTGCACTTGACAGCTCTTGTGGTTTTAATAGGTGGCCTGGAAACCATAGTGTCATTCCGTGAAATGTAATGCTCACAATTGGATCATTTTAACACTATGTTTAAGGGAAATGCAAAACATTGCCTGATGGTCTTATTTTTATTTCTGTTTTTGTCTTCCTCGAGACTGGCTCTGTTTGGGTTTAGTTTGGGGTAAGTGCCAGTTTGAAATCTCACAAGTAGTATTTTCTTTTGAAGTAGGTTATTTGATGAGCGCTTTGTAATTTCTTCCTGTGACTGCTATGGTCAATTATTTTCAGCCATCCAAGTTGGTAGTTTCGTAGACTTTGAGGTAGTACTGCATTTGCTGGGTTGGGAGAACCTCTGTTGAATTTTTGTTGCCCTGAGATTGACCATACAAAGTTAGGATTTGTTCTCTTTTTGATAAAGTATTTTTGGAAATTATGGGATAGAGGTTACACAGATCCTTGACAAAGTATACCTCAGCTTTTCTTCTCTTTCCCCCACAAATGAAAACGATACTGTATTTCCTCCACACTTCATGTAGAACCTGTGTCTTCCCAGCTTCTTTGCATTTTAATGCTGATTGATTTGCTCTTTGCAGGTTCCTCGAGTGGCATTTAAGACATGTTGTTCGGTGCCAACTCTTAGGAGCCAGTTTGCAGAATTCCCGCCCCAGTGTCGTGGCCCACATCACGGGGCTGTGAGTCTCCCGGAAAGTCCCACCTGCGTGCCAGCCTGTGTGGAGTGCACCCGCAAGCCGTTTTCAGGAACCTTTGCCACAGGTGTAAAAGACTGTCAACCTGCTAAGATGCTTAGACAGATACTGTCGGAGATGTACATAGATCCTGATCTTCTGGCGGAGCTCAGCGAAGAGCAGAAACAGATCCTGTTCTTCAAGATGAGGGAGGAACAGATCCGGCGTTGGAAAGAAAGAGAAGCAGCCATGGAAAGAAAGGAGTGCTTGCCAGTGAAATCCAGGCCAAAGAAAGGTAAACCTAGCCACCCCTCTGCTGCGTCAGCAGAGCGGCTCCTGGCTTCTAACAATTCACACCAGTCACAGGCTAGCCAGGCATGAATTGCAATTTGGTCGATGTTGTTGAGATAAAAGTAGTACCGTTTCTCATCTTGAAGTCCGCAGGCGCAGGTGAGCACAGGACTTGTGTGGGTTGTATAAGCTCTTCCTTAAAACCCAACTGACCTTCAGCTAGAAGCAGAAGTTACTTCTGGAGACTGGAGATGAAGCTCAGTAGCAGTGCTTGTTTGGCCCGCATGAGGCCCTAGGTTTTATCGCCAGTCTCCTCTGGGATTTTATCTGAGGGCTGTAATATTAGGAAAGGTCTCTCTCTGCCTCGTTATTATTGTACAGCATCCACAGTACTTACATCAGCATCTTGACAGTCATTTTATTTGCATTTCTTAAACCCCAAGAAGTTTCTCTTTGAGTAACCCATTTAGGGAATATGTCCCTTTAAAAGGAACTGCTAGAAGGGAAAATTTCATAGTGCTATTTTTTTTAAAGGGAGTAAATATTTCTAATGTACTCCTTTGTCACTGAAGGAATCACTATAGTTCAGAGGGTTCCTTTGAGGCCACAAGGGAGGAATTCTTCATACAGGAGGATTTAAAGTATACACGTACAGATACCGGGAAGCACACACTAATGCCTGCCTGTTCCTACTCTCCCTGCCCCCACTCCGCATTCACGCTCTCTTTGTGGGTGATCAGCTGAGTTGTTGAAAACTACAAAACTGTGTGGTTTCCAGCATTGGTTATAGAGGCAGTGAAGACCAATTTCTTCTTATTTTTTATTAAACCAAGAAATGTAAATTTTGTAAAATCACTCAGGATCTCAGAAACCGAGGGAAAAATCTTACTTACTAGTTTGAAATGAGAGTCAGTAACCTTCACCTTTCCCTGTCTTTCGCTCAGTTTTTCTCAGTGAAGCTTTTATGATGATCAGGAAACAAATACGAGTATCTCATCTGTTATATTATGATTTAAAAGCATCTGCTGATGTTTCAGATACTCTGTGAAGCACTTCCTGTAGTTGTCTTCATGGAGTTTCTACAAAGTATTTATTATCTGACTTCACAGGTGAAAAAACCCAGACTCAGGGATGATAGTGACGTGTTTCGAGGTCACATCACACACTCCTGTCCAGATCTGTTTGGCTTCGTACTCCACTCTCCAAAACAGACCTTCCCTGCAGTCAGTAATGTGTCCGGCTGAAGCATAGCCCTTCTGTCTTTCTGAACTGACCACCCCCTCCCCCCACGCATTCCTGAGTTAGAGATTATCAGATGTAGCTGGGTCCCTTCCAGGCACCGTGTTCATTGTGAGCATAGTATGTTAGTGTGGTGGGGTGACCTTGGGCACAGAGGAGAGCTAAAGGACGCTTGCCCCCAAAGTCAGTGCCAAAACTGACTTTATTACACTGGGGACTTCTTGTGTTTGCTAAGCTGCTCTCTGTGACAATGGAAGATAATAACTTTTAGCTTTCTTGCTTTTTCCTTTGTGGAATTTTGAATCCACCTTTCAAAATCTGTTACTTTTATAGTTAAATGATAGTGAACAAACTATGCTAATGTATACAGTAACAATGTCCATTCTTTGGGGTCAAAAGTGTATTGCTTGCTTAACTGTTAACACTTGGAAAACAGTAGCTTGAGTTACACTAACTACTCTTCTGATGACAGAAAACGAAAAGGTTTCTCTCACTTCCCCTAAAGACATTGCACTGCTCTATTCTTCCATCTCTCTCTGGCTTGGAAGTAAAGCCTCAGGGAGCCCGAGGTGGTATCATCCTGCCCGGAGGTGCTGGATGCGTTATGGACCTGCTAAGCCTTTGGCTCCCTGTGTGAATTTCCTCCTTCCATGTCTGTGCTCTCTGCCTCTCCAGTCTTGCTCCAGACCCTGGCTTGTTCTGAGCTAAATTCCGTTTTATTTTTTCTTAGCAGTTTTTAGTCAGGTTATGGTTTTGGAGGTGGTCATCTTCACTAAATATAACATATGCCCATTCCCCATCTTTCTTTTTTATTAAAACAAAATTTATCTTTACTGGTACATTATATATACACATCATGATCACACTCAATATTGGGAATTTGTGCCACTATATGACACAATTTGATTCTTATTTTTCCCATTCCCCTATCAACCCCTCAACCCTCCACCTCCTAAATACATAAGTTTTGTTTCCCTTTTTTAAATTACCATCACATTTTTTTTTACCCCTCATTACTCACCCCTCCACCACATTTCCCTTTGAATATTTTCTGTTTCACAATATCCATCATACATTCTAGAGCTCATTAGCATCTTCAGTTTCTCATACCAGAGTTAACATTTTTCTCTTATCACTTAGAAGTCCTTTCATCATCTGGTCTTTTTTTCTCTCCTGTAAATAAATAGGCCAATATGGTGAAATCCCAGGGGGTGTCACTACTTGTTTGTGTTTTGCGTAACACACGAGTGTGACTAACTCTTAGTAGTTGGGCGAAGGTTGGAGAGACTACAATAGAAGCAGAGGTCTGGATTTAACTAGTAACAGAGCAGGTCCTTCCTGATTTCTATAGTAGACAAATGTGACTCTTAGTGCGATCATGCTGCAGAGCTCCTGTGCTTGCTGTGGAGCCGCTAGGGGACCCAGGTGGTGCTGCCCGGAGCTGTGGCCACATGGCTACTGACCACATGTGACATGTATCTTCACTGAGGTGTGTTGTATGTGTAAACAGCTGGATCTCAAAGACATGGTAGGAGGAAAGTAAAAAAAAAAAAAATATGAACAGTTGTTCATTCATTATGTACTGAGATAATTTTGTAGATGTCTTGGGTAAAACAAAATATATTATTAAAATTAATTTTACTTGTTTCTTTTATTTTTTTAATGTGGCTACTAGGAAAGTTACAACTAGGACGTGGTTCATATTTAAATAGTGTACTTCTGAACAGTACTGGTTCCTCCAGTTTTTACTGAGCTGTGTAGCAGACCCTTAGCTGAATGCTTTTTTGTATCATCTCATTAAATAATAACAACCAAGCCTGAAGCTTGACTCACTATTTACATTTAATCAATAAGAAAAGTGAAGCTCAGGACCTTTATTCAGTTGCCCAAGGCAAAGAACTGGTAATTGAGAGCTCAAGCAGTCCCTGAGCAAGGTTCCCTCCAAACTGGCTTCTGAGCAAGTATATTACATGTCAGGCTTAGCTAGGGCTTCATAAGTTACCACAAGCTGCCTCTAGGTGCCTTGCACATATTACAATGTGTGCTTGTGTTGGGACGTGTCGTGGAGTCTTTTCTCTGTGTGTCTTTACTGGGTAACCCAACAGAAGATCATCATGCACGGAGGGAGCACTTCTTTACTGGCATCTCACTTCACTGAATGGGATCTAATGCAGCAGGCTGGGACCTGGAGGCTGTGCTGGGTGAAGAAGGATTGCTTTGTACCTTCAAGACAGATTTGACTTTTGAACCATTGTTTGTTGGGTTCTCCTTGTTACCAGAGGCAAGTTCCTTTATGTAAAGCCTTTCCTTTTCATGTCTAAGATGAGGGAGCCATTGGTTCATGCCACACTGCCAGTGTCTGCATCGTCCCTCCCTCCCCGGACACCAAGCACAAGCATCTCTGGCTCTGAAAGGGGCTAATTCTGGACTTCTCCTCTCTGCAGTTGCCTCAGACTCTATTCAAATGCTGCCCAGCTTCTCTTGTGCTCTTCTTTGTAGGTCTCTTCTCTTTCTGTTTCTTTTTCATCTCTAACAAAACGTCTGTGTTCTCCAGGGGGTGACGCCTTGCAGTCCCTGTGCACCATGGCCTCAGCCCGCCCCTCCCTTTTTCTAGTGCTCCCACTGTTCTGTCAGGGTCTCCATGTCTGGCTCCCACTGGCTTCCCTGAACTGGAGCACCCTATAGCTTCCGCAGCTTCCTAGTGTCTCTGAAATAAGCATACGAATTATTATTATCTTTTTTTTTTTTTTTTTTTGAGACAGGGTCTCACTTCGTAGTTCTCACTATGTTGCCCAGGCAAGCCTTGAACTCAGCAATCCTCTTGTCTCTGCCTCCCAAGTGCTGGGATTGCAGGTGTGAACCACCATGCCCGGCACCGTGGTATGTGGTATTGATTGCTGGTGGGTGTGAGTCACCACATTTATCAATGCATGTAGTTGCTGGGGATCGAACTCAGGACCTTGCACTTGGGAGGCAGGCGCCTGAACCACTGAGCTAAATCTCTAGCCCAGCATACAAATTATTATACATTTTCACAAATTTCCTTTCTTTGGTGGTAATGATGTCAGGTTAAACAAATATAGTAAACAATGGGAACACCAGTTGTGAGAAGTTCCGAGAAGAGCATGGGCTGGATACAGCCTTTGTGTTCCCTACTTCGTCCCTGTCCCTGGGGCTGGGAGGAACAGGATTGATGGCCACTGTGTTATTGACTTATCTCTTGCTGCTGAGACAAAACACCCAACACCCAAAGTTAGACGGGAGGGGTGTCTTTGCTGTACAGTTCGTAGAGGTTTCAGTCCATTATTGACTGGCTCCGAAGTAGGATGGCAGAGGGCAACAGTTCAGGGCAACAGCAGAAGACAGCAAAAGGAACGAGGGACCTTAACATCGTCTTTCTGTCCCCCGTGTCCCATGCAGTCTACCGGGATTAGGATGGTGCCAAAACAATCACTGTCATGCAGCAGTTTAATAACCACATGGCTTTAAACCCAGTGTCACGCTCCAGACCCAGCCACCTCCGAAAAAGAAAGGCCCACCTCATCTGCCTGAGGCTTTGGGGGGACGTCCAACCATAAGCCACAGCAGTGGCCCCACATCCCAGCTTGGTTAGCAGAATCCTGTGGACAGCTTCCATCTGAGCACACCTTTCGGTTGGCTCCCTTTGGACACTCAGTATCTTACCTGTGTATGTATTTATTTTCCGTGTTGCAGATATCACCCAGGACTTTGCCATGCTAAGGAAGTGCTCTGCTATGGAGCTCCGGCACCAGCCTATCCAAGAGTTTGGATTTTGGTATCCACAGTGGGTTCTGGAGCTAGTCTCCCATTGAAGGATGACTGTAACACATGACTTCCTGCCCACAGACTGTGACGTGTCACGTGAGGCTGCTGGTTTGGCTCTGCCTGGCATCTGTTTACACAGCCCTTGGTTTTTTCTTCACGGGAAGAGTAGAAGGTCACTCCTGACTCTCGATCTCTCTCCCTCCCCTTCTACTCAGCACACACATTCTGCTACACTTCTCCTTCTGAGTTAGGTCCAGTCATGGGAAACCAGTCCTCACCTCCCAAGGGCAGAAGAGGGTCATCTGGAGGGGTGCAGTTGGCCTCATCGTGCCGAGGACATGGTCCACGCAGATGCCTGGCTGGCTCCTCCTTTCACACCTTTGGACCAGCCCTACAGGGCTACATCAGGCACCAGTGCTGTGGGCATCATCAAACTTCCTATAACACTGAAATAGCCTGCTCATTTCCTTGCTGAAACCACGTGCTACTCACTCCATTTTTATGTGACATTGTACAGCGTTGTCCCATTAGAGGTTTCATACATTCACACAAGGAAGATGCCTCTGAGCAGATTACTGCAGAATGAGGTTTGGATCCATGTCCCTGCTTGGAGGTTCTTTCTCACTATGCAGCCCTTAGACCGACCTTTGACTTGTGGGGATCGTCCTGCCTCAGCCTTCGGAGTGCTAGGATTACACATGTGCATTGCCAAGCCCAGCTTGTACTACTTCACCTTAAAGAGAGGCACTGGGCAGCAGAGTGGTTCTCTGCATACCTGTTATCAGACTGGACTTTCCTCATCTTGTTCTCTCCACTTTCCTTTTCACCTGTTCTCTATGACTTCTTTTATCCATCATTCCCTGGCTTGATCATCAGTCCCCTTAGTCTCTCCCATTCCAGCAACCCAGACATAAACGCTGCCTGTGGCTCTTCTACTGAAGAAAATCTGTCAGCTGTCTCTACCGTTAGACCTTAGACCCCATTCTCTGCCTTCTCAGCCTGTGGATCAGATCTTGGAAAGTTCACGGGGCCTCCGTGAATGTCTGCAGAACCCGTGGCTGAATCCTGTTTCCTCCTGGTGGACAGGCTCCTCCACAGCACATACGTGCTGCCCACCTCAGTCCTCACCAGCCTTCTGCCCTGCACTGGTCTCCTGTCCCCACCTGTCTGCATGTTACTCTGCCCTCTGATGTCCTCGGGTACATACGATCCTCCTCCGTCTATGTCATTCTTTCTATTCTCTCTCGGTTATGCACCCCCAGTCTCTAATGTTATTTCATTGTTTGGGGGATCAGAATGCTCTGCCATATTCATTTATTTATTTGTTAACCAGGGGGTCCCATTTATCTCCCCTACCTTCTGCCTCCTGAATGAAGCATACACATTTCCAAGCTCTTGTAGGCTTCATTCTCTTTGCAAACCCAGCTGTGCCACTGCACACAGCTAATCTCAACCTCATTTCTGAACTCTAATTCTGTATTCCAGATACCTCCCACATAGCTCCTTGTAGTTTGTAGTAAAATAAAAAATAATTTATTCTGAATTTCCTAGAGGCTCTTTATCTTACTCTCTGGCCAGGTTTATTTTCCTAGTGTCACAACTCCCACCCAACTCCTGACCTTCCTCCCAATTAGTGGGTTTTAAAAGTGTCGGTATCATCTGTGAGTCCTTTCTTGAATCCAGCCATGTAAGCCTCACTGTCTTTCTGTAAAGTTAACCAAGTAGAATTAAAGTTTCCTATGGGCAAAGACTGGCTCATCTCATCATATGTGTTAGTTGCATCTATGTTGGGGCCTCACAGTTAATAAAAACTGTTACATAAGTCACCTGATGTCCTGCTCTTTCTCCCCAGGCTCTGGGGGAATGGTGGGGGAATGGCCCTACCTGTCTGATCCCCGTGTATCACCTGCACACCCAGCTCTGTGCCCTGTGGTAGAAACCCAGTTTCTCCCATGTAGAACAAGCTCCAGCAAATACCTTAGTAGTCCTTCCTCATCTTGGATGAAGTCGAGGGTGTCAGAGTTGCTGGAATGTCTTTCTTATCCTCCAGAAATTTCATGGTGTGTGATCAGAAATCACCTAAAGCTCCTCCGGTCTCTGTGAAGTTTCCGACCTTTGTAGGAGCTGCTGGAGGTGAGGAATCAGACCTTACCTTCAAATGCCCAACTTTGAGCACCTGGCTAAATCTGATATTTACATCTGGTTCTCCTCCTCCTTCACACTACTACTTATCTCCACCATACTCTCACAGCCGCCTCCGTTCTCTGCTTCTGGACTCTGGTGTGTCCTGAGCCTTCCTCTCTGCTCTCAGGCCCTAAGCACCCTCCCTGGCCATCTGCAAGCCTGGGATTCTCCCCACCCTGGGCAGGATGTCTTCCTGAGTTGTCTGTGCTGTCTGTCCACTGCAGGGCTCACCAGGGACTGGGCCAGGGCATGGTTTGTCGGTTCTGCCAGCTGAGATGCAGAATCTCTTGGCTCTTCCTCTTTGCCTACCCTGGCACTGTGCCACTGTCCTCTCTGAGTGTCTTTCTCCTGATACCAAAAAATATATAACATGAATAGAGTTAGTTCGGTGAAGGATGAGAGGTTCACATAATAAAAACATTATTAGTTGCCCTGAGAGAGCATAATAAAGAGAGTTTTATGAGGTATGACAGCTTTCGAAGGTTAATGAACCATTTGGCATTTTCTGAAACAGCGCTGGCACCAGGGCCCATTCCCCAGACACAGGGGAATCTCTCCTTACCAAGGTACCACTACTCCTGGTTCTCCTTGTAAATGGTGCATTTGAAAACTTTTATTGTGGAGACTGAGGCTATTTTCCTTTGCCCCTGGGTGCTCTGTTTAGAGCTTTCTTAGACTGCAGGAAGCATTCAGCTCCCAGAGAGGAGTAGAAAACGCCTGGAATCTGGATTCCCAGCCTGCTGTGTGATGTGCTCTGAGGCAATAGGGTGATACATGTACATGGCCACTTTCCTGGAGTCCTTGTTCTTCTTAGCGTAAGGACACAAGACAAAGCCCATTATGAACTTCTCACTGTTGGACCTTGAACTGTTGAACAACTAGGTGTTCCTGCTGGGCTCCCTGAATCAGGTACTCAGCAGCGCTGGCTGCTTTACAGTCCCAGCTAGGACAGCTTGCATCACATGCCCTTGAGTGTGTCCACTCTGGGCCTTTAGAACTGAAGGTTGTTCCTCTTGGACTCTCCTAAGTACCTTCCACCTTCCCTCCATTTGAGGGTTGCTGTCCTGTATGGCTGCATTTCAGGAGCATAGGGACTAGAATGTAATACAACCCTGAGGCCATTTGTAAATAAGGGTTATTTAAGTAGCTTCACCAAGTATCACACTCCCTGCCAGTATTATCTTCTCTCAAGCTGGTGTGAATCTCAAGACAGGCATATAAGTAAATAATGGGATGGCTGAAGATAACAGTTAACCTCCATTGAACTCCTATTATGTGGCAAGTGCCAGGGGCAATACGTGTCATTACCAGCCTGTGTAGTCTTCACAGTATTTCTCAGCAGTAGACATTAATCTTCCCATTTTGCAGACGAAGAAATTGAGTCTTCAAAACATTAAATAATTTGTCCAAGTTACACAGCTACTAGGGCTAGGATTTGGACACAATGCAGCCTTGACTCTAAAATGATACTGTATGCACCAGTGAAGGCTGTAATGATTGCAGAAACACCAAATGCCTAAGAAACTGTAAATCTGGATTCCAGAGAGATTCTCAGATTTAGACTTAAGAGGTTGTGATATTCAGTCCTAGCTCTGTTACCCTAAATGGTAATACGTGCCGAGCATAATGCTTTCCTTCCATCTTCTCGTCTTTACTTTCACAGTGGGTGTGAGTAGAGATCATACACATGATATATATATATATATATATATTTTTTTTTTTTTTTGAGACAGGGTCTCTCTTTGTAGTTCAGGTTGGTCCTTGAGCTCACTATGTAGCCCAGGCAAGCCTGGAACTCAGCAATCCTCCTGCCTCTGCCTCCCGAGTGCTGGGATTACAGGCGTGAGCCACCACGCCCAGCACTGTGGTATGTGGTATTGATTGCTGGTGGGCATGAGTCACCACACCCAGCATTCTATGTAGTTTCCGGGATCGAACTCAGGACCTTGCTCTTGCGAGGCAGGCGCCAGAACCACTAAGCTAAATCTCCAGCCCTACACATGATATTTTTAAACAAACAGAAATATTGAAGCCACTCCCTACTGCCACCCCCACCACTGCAACCTGTGAAGGCTGCTTGCCCCTGAGGTTAGAAATGCTTTCGCTCATTTAATCCCCCACCTCAGAGACCCTTTGTGACTGGGAAAATATTCCACAAGCCAAGGAATTTGTTCAAGCCATATCTTATCTTATTTGCAGAGAATAGCAAATCTGTTCACTGGAAACTGGGCGCTGACAAGGAAGTGTGGGTCTGGGTGATGGGCGAGCACCCGCTGGACAAACCCTATGATGAACTCTGTGATGAGATCCTTGCTGAGAGGGAGCGGCTAAGAGCAGAGAAGGAAGCAGAGGAGCTCAGGTAGGAGGCTGCAGCCAGGAGTGAGACCAGCTGGGTCTTAGCAGACACTGCACAGGTACCCTGGCTCACAGTGTCAGCCGGAGAGGCGGGGAAGGATTACAGGGCTGGGGAATTACTTTAGGTTTTTCTGCAACGTTTCTTCACATTTCCAGTGATTCCCTCTCAAGTAGGCTGGCTTCTTTGCCACATGCCCCAGTGCTAGGTTGCATGAATATGCACCTTCTCCATGATCACCCACAGTTTCATAGAACTGTGGGTGAGCCATGTAGGCATCATAGCAATGCATCAGGAACCTCAGTGAAAACTGTAGTGATGGTTCAAGCAGGTCACCTCTTCTGTGTTACCCAGAATGCCTCTATAGAGTCCTGTTCCCTCTTGCTCTGAGCAGTGGTATGAACAGCGTACTCTGAGCTGGCAAGGTAGAAATGGAACAGACATGAAGACCTCCATTTAGTCCCCAAGGGTTGGTGGTACTGTTCCCAACTCCTGTGGTTTTAACACTGTAATTCACACAGGAAGGATTTGTTGTTGGTCATAAGAAGCTGTTGCACTCTAGCAGCCTATCTTGAACCAGAAGTTGGCCAGATCCATGTTCAAATCCTTGCTGTGTCCCTGGAAGGTATTAAATAAATTATAAGATTTTTGAACCTCTTTACAAAGCAAGTATAGCAAAGTCTTCATGAGAAGGTTATTGTGAAGGTTTGGTTTGTGTTTTTAAATCACCTTGCAAAGAATCTGGTAGATTATTAGCACAATAATCACCAATCTGTTACTGGTTTTCATATAGTTTAAAATTAGACATTTGGTGTGGAAAAGTTTTTCTTGCTAAAGGATGTTTTTGCTAATTTTGTTTTGACTTCTCCTCAGAAAATCTCAGTCTGACAAATTCACCAATAACTTGAAGACGAAATCACAGCACTACAATCCTCCAGCACCAGATAATGTGTGTCACAGCACAGCCAAAAAGGAGGAAGTGTGGCAGACATCAAGACCAGCACCAACCTTCAAAGAAGAGCAAACTGAAGTGAGTCTTGTGTATCTGTGAATGTGCAGAATTCCATAGCTGGGTAGACAAAGGTCTTGGGACCATGAGACAAGCGTAAGTGTGATCAGGGTCACCCACTGGATGTCCTGGAAAAACCTCCCACCTGCCAGGTCCTGCCATTGATTTCTCTTAGGGAGAATTGTTTCACCTGTGTCCTGAAAAAGACACAGCACCCCTCTTTCATGGGACTAAACATACTAGGAGATCTAGAAATACAGTTTGGTATTTGAAGATGGTTTCAGATTTTTTCTCATTCAGAGTTTTCTATAACAGAGGTCCGCCAACTTTTGTAGAAGGTCGCACAGTGAACAGTGTAGACTTTGTGAGCATAAACGAATGAGTGTGGCTGTGCCTAGGGAAACTGAACTTTGAACCCAGTCCCAGGACTGGACTTGACATATTTGTGATTTATATTCTGTTTCTTTGAGCTCTCTGTCCCTCCTTTTTTGCAGACCGAAAGCATCCAGATCTTTCTTGGTTTCAAAGATCCTGTCCGTTATTGTGAGGGACAGTTATTTCTCCAACACAGTAGAATTTTGCCGCAGAACTATGACAGATTCTCTTGTGGTTCAGAAAGCTCTAACATAATTTGCTGCTTGGATTATAGTTCAAAAGAACAATAAGCAGTTCTATTACGAAGTGCCTTTTTCTGCCAGAAGCTTAATTACACTGTGAATCAATGGGATTTGGAGTTGTTTGACTTCTTTTCCGGTCTTCAGTCTTACCATGCTGATTTTGTGTTCCCTTGAAGTTTTTGAAGATGCCAAATGGCATCTTCAAAGTAGTCTGTCCTGACTACTTTCTGGGGCTGGTGATGTTCTTATAATTAACATGGCTCCAGAGTTACTAGGTTGTGGACGAAGCAGACACAGACCTGTGAATGTCTCCTCTGATGCTCACAGCACTGTGCAGTCAAGTCTGTTTGTATTCACCTATCTTAGAGACAAGGGAACTGACGCTGTGTTTGGCTATGAACCTGTTCAAGATCTTATTCACACGAGGTCTTCAGGACCCCTCGGTCAGTCCTTAACACTAATTTTTGTTCTTGATACCTAATTAATATGAGAAATGTAAAGAAGCTCTATAAAGTGTTGCAAATATAAATATTTGGTACAAGATTCTAAACTTTGTTTTATGCCCCAGCATCAGCCCCGAGGACTTTCTTCATATATCTGTAAGGTGTCCAACCTTCCCCAGGCATGTGGTATATTAAAGAGGTTTAATACCACCCCCAAGCAGCCCCCTTTCAAGCAAACTAAAAAGAAAAACAATAGCAACAACAAAAATTCTCTTTCAAGAGCATTAGTGATATGTACTTCCTTTTGCACTTGAATCACACATTTTCTACTATTTTTTTTCAAAAGTAGGACACAAGATTAAAATTGAAACTAAACAGATACAATGACTAGATGGCATGGTTGTCATTCTTCAAATAGAGCACATTACAGGGAGAGGGGTGTCGCTATATTCCTTAGCATCCATGTAAAGTCAGATGGAAAAAGCTGGGGGAAAGGAATGCAGAAACTTTTAGGTACACAGAATATGGAAATAAATAGTTCTACTTTTCATTTTTTCACATATCAGAGAAGATGTAGCTCACTATGTAGCCCAGGCTCAGCTCACTATGTAGTCCGGGCAAGCTCCAAACTCAGCAATCCTCCTGCCTCTGCCTCCCGAGTGCTGGAATTGCAGGCGTGAGCCACCACGCCCGACACTGTGGTATGTGGTATTGATGGCTGGTGGGCGTGAGTCTCCACACCCAGCATTGTATGTGGTCACCGGGGATCGAACTCAGCGCCTTGCGCTTGCAAGGCAGGTGCTGGAACCACTGAGCTAAATCTCCAGCCCTGCTTCTTTTTGTCCATGGACATTCATGCTGGTTCTTTTTGTCCATGGACATTCAGAGGGCAGGGCATCTCTCATGTGTGCCATCTCCTTCATGTACATTTATATGTTCATTTTGAGTCCCGTGTTACTATGGTAGGTCGAATACTGCCCCCTAAAATTCATGCCCACCCACAACCTCAGCATGTAAACTTATTTGGAAATAGGTCTTTGCAGATGTAATTAAGTATCTCAGGATGAGGTCACCCTAAATTTAGAGTGCCCTCTAAATCTGATGACAGTTGTCCTTGTAAGAGAAAGGCAAAGGTAGATTTGACAGACAGAAGCACAGGAAGAAGTCAAGTGGAGACTATACTGCTTGAACTCTTAGTGTCGGGCAGAAGCCTATCTAGTGTGTAAATTGTGAAGCACACACAGTTTAAATTAGTTTGCAAAGATTCTGCTCACACACTTCTTTCATTATACAACACTGCTGTGAAGTAAACGGGATAAGTATTAGCATTTCTTGTGTACAGTGAAAAAATAGGTGTTCAAAGAGATTGCATAATTTGCCCCTGAATTGCAACCTGGAAGGTCCTTGGTTTTACTTATCTACTTTGGTTTCCACACTTATCATAACTTTGACATACTCAAATCAGAGCTCATCTCCTTCCCTCAAACCTCTTTCAGATGGGAACTCTTGATGGGAAATCCAAGCTGGAGTGCTGGGAGTCCTTGATTCGTTTCTGAAATGCAATTTGGGTTCTCAGGAAGTACCTCCCAAGTTTTGGTTACCACTTATTTTACTTAGCACCGTAGTAGAAGACGCTAGTCTGGGAATGGAGTTTTCTGTCCTTACAGGTGGCTGTGACTCGGGGCACATTGTCCCCTGCAGTCTTGAGCTCAGCTTTGGCTCTTTTCATCTCTCGGATGATGAGCTGATGACAAAGGGAGGCTGAGTTTGTCCACACCAAGGAGGAGGCTGAACGCCCAGACTAGACCCGAGAACATGGGTTTCCCTCTGCGAAGCTGCTGCCTTCCCTTGTCTCTGCCAGGGATGCCAAGCTGAGGGATCTCAGAGACGCTGCTGCCTTCCGTGTGGGGCACAGGGGGGGCTCTGTGTCCCTCGGGACGCTGTCGCTGAGTGGGAGGTGACGGTCGGTCTCAGGGTTCAGCTCTCATCCAGCTGGCTTCGGAGCCGCGTAGGTCGAGAAGCAGAGTCCGGGCCCAGGGGAGGACGTGTGTGACGGGAGCTCACTAGACGCGGAGAGGATGACAGGCTCGGCCCCACAGCCCCGGGACGGTTGCTGCAGACAGCTTTCTGTCCAGGCTCCCCGGAGGGGACAGCGCAGCGCTGGGGCGGCGCGGAGGGCGGCGGCGGTGCTAACCCGGAGATGAGGCCCCTGTGTTGCTCTGCTCATGTGTAATTTGCGATCTAAGAGCTCATCGATCAGCAGACAGACGGTCCCCCCAGAAGGGGACCTGGAGTAAAAGTTTATCTGCTCAGTTTTAGCTTTTAACTCCAGAGAATTACATTGCTATTTTTACAGAAATGGCCTTCAGAGTCAGGCACACAATAAAGTAGGAGATTAAAAAAGAACATGAACACCGGGAATTCAAACCATGATAGTAACAGTGAGAAGACTTCGCAGCCCACAGATTAAAAGGCCCCGAGCGGGAGTCTCCTCCCTGGGTCACATCTTGTTTAACCGAGTGACTTGGAGATGCACCCTTTGCCTCTCCACCCCTGCTGCAGTGCTCCACGTGGACACACGCCCAGCACACACGGCATGCAGACACACACACACACACGTGTGCTCTTCCCACACTGCCCCAGGGCTCTGATACTGGCTTTTAAATCTGTCAACCAAAGCATTCCACAAGAGCGTACATTGTGATCGTAAACTTGACACCGCAGCTGTGGCGGGCTTTAATTATATTTCTGGGTGTTATTGTGACTCAGATGGTAAGTTGCTAGAAGTAGCAGTTAAGGACCCACCTGTGGAATAGTTTCAAGACGTAACAAAGAACTTCACTTAGGTTTGGCCTCTTCCACACCTCTCCTCCCAGCCAAGTAACCAGCAATTTCTGGACACTGGATTTTAGTTGTCTGTAGTTTTATAAAGGAGTGATTCAAAAGTGAGTTTCCAAGATCAGATGATTTCTCTGGAAGAACAGAAATGAATGAATATGCTGAGTTGATTTTTAGTTCCTTACTTATCTCAAAGTGTTATTATAAAGCAGTGAAAGTTTGGGGTTGTATGTGGCTTATGCTTTTTCTAAAAGGTAAAAAAAAAAAAAAAAAAAAAAAAGGAGCAAAACAATTCAAGGTGATCAAGGGTAGAATGAGCGCTGAAGGTTGGCAAGAAGGAAGGGTTGAGAAGCCTGGCCCCTCACCTGGCTGTGGGCACTCGGAGCCTGAAGCTGGGAGAGCCGTCATGGAGTCCCCTGGATCCGGTCGCAGGCAGCCACATTGCCAGGGGAGGCGAGCGCATGCGTGTGATGAGCCCTGGGGTGAGGGAATGAGAAAGTCCATTTCTGAAATGTGAGCTAGAATGCTGAGGATGGAGCTGGTAGCGAAGAAAGAGGAGGACAGCCCCACCCCCAGCCAGTCACTGTTTCCTATGATGTATGTCCCTCTCCACGGGCAGGAAGCATTTTAATGTTATTATTGTCAGAGATAAGGAGCTGGAGATACCAGGTAGACACAGATAGGGGAAAAGAATTCTCTTATCATACTGACTTGAGAATGGACCCACAAGCAGAGGATTACACAGTTTCCCAGAGTGCTAAGGGGGTGGTAGTAGTTTGCAGAATGAAATTTTACATAAGAGGCACACAGTGCTAGCACCGAACTCATTCAAGTGGCTGTGATTCTTGGAACAAAAGATGAAAATAGTATCTTAAATAAAAAGCTGAACATAGAGTCAATTAGAAAAACCAGATTTGTAATCTTGGAAGTTGTGCATTACTAAGCTGGCAGCTCACGTTTCCTCTGTCACCATCTTCCTAACCTCCGACTGTGCTGCAAGTGGTATTGGGAGCGGTTTATTGTAGAAGTCATGTGTCTGGAGGGAAGAGAAGCCACTGAGTCAGGAGACTTGAGGTGAACTCCAGCACTTAGAGACCAATCACTTAACTGCTGACAACTGTTCTACAAACTGGAGGGTACAGGAGCTGCATGTCATTAGGTTATTGTGAGAATCAGATAAAACTATAGATGAAAATGCTACTTCACAGCATGTTGTGTGTGATGTGAAAATGATTTTCTGTTATTATTTGAAGCTGTATCCCAAGAAGCTGCATCAAGTTGTTTTGAATCAGTGAGGATTTTAAGACAGTATTCTCTCAACAGCCCTTTATTACTTTATACTTAGACACCTTTTATTTAACAACACGTTTGTTTCCTTCACCTGTCTTCTTCTTGTTCATGGGTGAGAAGGTTAAGTGTGAGCTCGAAGACCGTGGTCTCCGAAGTGCTTCTCCCGGCAGCGCTTCCCAGCTGTGCCTTCGAACCTCTCCTGCCGTCCAAGTCTGTTTCTTGCGCCTCTGTGTACGGGCTGGAGGGAAGTGCGAGAGAAGTGAATTTATGTTCACCTAAGGTGACAGTTTGATACTCTAATTGTTGAAAATGAACTCGGATGAAAAAACAATATAGTAGTAAAGTCTTTGAGTCACATCACATTAGATTTTGCCTTCTGTGTGTGTGTGTGGGGGGGTGGGGACACGGGGGATTTGCACTGAGCTATATCCTCATTTCCCCTCCCTTTTTAAAATCTTGTGACAGGGTCTTGCTAAGTCACTAAGTTACCTGGCATGGGCTTGAACTTGCCATCCTGCTGCCTCAGGTCCTCAGCATGTAGGGACAGCAGGCGTGTGACATCGCATTCCACCTGAGTTTCCTGTGCCATTAAGTCAGAGTATTCGGTGGACCCTGTCATGGATCTTCATGGGAATAATAGTTACCAGTGGAAAGATTCCACAGGTCTCTACTCTCCTGATTCATGTTGCAGTCTAATCACTCCATAGGGAGCAGGCACCATATTTTCAGTAATAAAATTTCAATTTATTGTCTCCCTTGGCCTTAGGAAAGTTCCGCCCCCCATCACTATCTGTAATTTATCAAAGCACAGTTCTGTTATTGTCCCACTCCTGTCCTGGTAGAAGCTGAGCCTTGCTGTGCTTGGAAGTTTGTTAATGTTTTAGTCTTCATGGGGAAATTATCTTTCTATTCAGAAGGTTTTGAAAGAGGATGATCTGATCATTTCAGGGAGCTGGTTCATGGAGAGTGAGTTACAGAGCACTGATGTTGGGGATATTCGAATACAATCCACCACAGAGGGTTGTGTATCTTTTAATAATAGAGAATGTGTTCATTCATTCACCCAGCATTTGTCTGGCCCCACTAAGTGCTCCATCCTGCTCTGTGTACTGATATCCAGCGCATGGTGAGCCAGGCTGACTTGGTATTTGCTCTTGCAGAAGTTACTATTCCTACCACCATCTCATTACTGCAGATCTCAGAGGTGTCAGAGACGGAACGATGAAGCACTTAATGCTGTCTTCTCAAAAGTAAACCTTGACTTTTTCCTTTCAACTCATCATTTTCATCTTTAGCATGACTGCTTAAAGGCTTCTGCTTATTGGAACTTTCTAGTTTAGTTTGAAGGAAAGGCATTTGGCATGTGTCCAACTGCATACTTCTGATTTTAAACAAAGTGAATATTAAGTTAAAAGCCAGAACGAATGGTTTTCCAAACCAGTTTTAAAAGCAAGTATAATTAGGATAATCCTTCTCATATGATGCCTATTCTCTGGAGAAATAATTTGTGGCTGTGGGATACCCACGTCAGCTACATTGGTTTGTAACCATTTGCTCATGTAGATTTGAATTGCTGCACTTCTGAGTTTAACTGTTGACCTGTGGAATCTTTCCACTGGTAACTATTATTCCCATGAAGATCCATGACAGGGTCCACTGAATACTCTGACTTAATTTAAATACTACCATCCTTTCGCCAGTCAGGGTGGGGCACACTTCCAGATGTGTTCAGGATCTCCATTCTGACTCAGCCTGTACAAGGTCTGCTCCTTCTGGTGTTACTAGCATTCAGTTTTTGTCTTTATTTTGGGGAGCTTTTGCATAAATATTCATAGTGGTGTTTCTTTTTATAGAGAGCAGATACAAAGCAGGTAAGATTCCCTTCACTCTGCCCTTAGAGTTTCAGCAGCTTCCAAAATCTCTAAAGTAACAGATGGATGATAATGGTAGAGGATGGTACAGGTAGAAACACACATGGGCTCTATCTGGTAGACCCCATATAAGGAGCAAGCCTTACACACAGAGGTGATGTGGGCTCGAGTCTCTCACTGCTGGAAAGGTGATACCCGCCTAGTCTGATACCTGATAAGAAGATCAAGCAGTATACTTGAATGTCTTTGCAAGCTGAAATTATACAGTTAGGCTGCTTTGTGTCGAGGAATAACTGTGGGTTCAGTGCCTGGAAAGGAGTATCACACAGATGCTTTAGAGAAAACACGGTGCCTTCTTAAAGGAGCCTCTAATCCTCCCTTTGGAAATGTATAGCATGGTAGTGGTCTTTCTGTGGTGGTTTTCCGCTGGTGTTGGCAATGTAATTCATAACTTTTCTATTAACTGGCTGTGTTTTATTAAGGAGAATTTCTTTTAGATCACATTATCTTCAGTCAGTTACATTATACTTGATGATTTGTAGAACATGTAAGTTTTTCTGAATGAACTGGCTTTGTGCAAGTCTTAAGTTCTTCACACTATTTTAATGCTTTAGAATAATGATAAATATTGGCTCACTTTAAAAGGCAGAGTTTTTAAATGTCATCCTCAGTATATGTGAATGTTTTTGGTTTTATAGAATAATATAGAAGAATTTGAATAGAAGCATCTGTCTCTAGGGTGGTCGCTGTGCTTACTAACTCTATGCTAAAACTCTTCTCTTGAATAATCAGAGTGTGAGCCTTGATGTGCTGAGAACAGAATCTATAACCTCATATGCAAAGGAAGCATGGCATCCCTGCCCGGCACAGACACTTGATACTGATGGTCACAGCGATGCCTTTAGTTCCTGGCATCATGTTTTTCCATTTACACCACTGGACATACATGCCTGTGCTTAGTTTGAGGTTGTAAGAATACTAATAACCTTGGGATATATGACAAATGCCAAAACAGTGAGCCCAGTGAATGGGAGAAATTAGAAAAAGCACATGATGACAAAAAAATTAAAATAAGTTTTAAAAAGTAGTGAGAAAAAATATGTGTGTGCATGAGATGAGCCATTCAACTGCAGGAATAGTTCTGAGTACAGAGTAACTGGTGTGGTGCGTCTAAACTATTGCACCCCTGCAGTCGACATTATGTGGTAACAGTCAAGAAAGGGGGAAGTGTGTGACAAAATAGAAAAGATTTGAGGGCCGGAGATTTAGCTCAGTGGTTCCAGTGCCTGCCTCGCCAGCACAAGGCCCTGAGTTCGATCCCGGTAACCACATACAATGCTGGGCGTGGTGACTCACACTCACCAGCAATCAATACCACATACTGCAGTGCCGGGAGTGGTGGCTCATGCCTGTAATCCCAGCACTCGGGAGGCAGAGACGGGAGGACTGCTGAGTTCCAGGCTTGCCTGGGCACCATAGTGAGCTCAGGGCCAGCCTGAACTACAAAGCGAGACCCTGTCTCAAAAAAAAAAAAAAAAAGATTTGAATGCATGGTTTAGAAGACCCCTGCCAGATGCTAATTCAGGAAACAACTAAGAGTTTGTTTAAGCTCCAAGACTGAGCATAATGAAGAAGTTGCTGAATGAATCTTGGTCTGAGACTCTGCTAGCTACATAGCTGTGCTGGTCTGCTTTCCCTCACTGCAGGCCCTGAGACAGTCACTTTATACAGAGAAAAGGCTTTTGGCTCCTAGACTGGAGGTTTTGGTCTGCCAGTGACTGGCCCCATTGTTTTGGGACTGAGGAGAAGTGGGCATGCCTGGTGGTCACATGTGACAGTGTGGGGCTGTTCACCTCATGGCCAGGAGGCGAAAGAGACACAGAAATGGGCTGGGACCTGACTGTCCCCTTCACAAGCAAGCTCCGAACAGGCTAAAGACCTCTCACTGGGCCTCACTTCTATGTCCCGATGGCGACATGGGCCTTACAGGGACATTTAGGAACAAACTGTATCAACAGGTGCAGGTTCTTCAGGTTCTGAGCGCAGCCACATGTCGGAATCGAATCTAACAGTGTGAGGATGGGTGAAGGGAGGATGGGTACCGCCGCCTAGCTGTGAACCTGTGAGAGCTGATGGGCTTTGCGACCCTCCCAGATCCATGAGGGAAGAAGGGTGGGCCTGTTCTCACAACTCACATCCCTTGTTGTAGAAATGCCTTCGAAGAGTTTCTTGGATTCTGAACAGACTTGTGCAAAACCTCTGGAAATGCTTCTAATCTGTCTGTAAATGAAGGAGCTGGTTACAGTGCTGTTCTGTTAGGCGAAAAGCAGCTCAGTAGCCTTTCACAATATTATAATGAGGAAAAAGTGGAGAGAGGAAGTGGAAAATGGTGACTGGGGAACCTACAGACTTATTGCTTTGCCAAGAACATAAGACAGCTTTCAAGCCACACTTCATTTGCTTTTCACTGCAATGTGAACAGAATGGAAATGCATAAACTCTGGCGCAAGGCAGCCGTGTGGTGCTGAGCAGACTGCACAACACTCTGAGGCTCGGTTCTTCATCTGATCATTGGGCACTGTGTGGCCACCCTCAGAGACCTTTCTGGAACTAACAGTAACCTAATAAGTCACTGGACCAGCACGGGGCCGTAGTAGGTCTCAAGGAATAGTAACCACTCATTAGGGCAGCACGAATCAGACCACAGGTGATGAGTAAAAAGAAAAGAGCTCAGCCGGGTGTGGTGGCTCACGCTTGTCATCCCAGCACTCGGGAGGCAGAGACAGGAGGACTGCTGAGTTCGAGGCTTGCCTGGACTACATAGTGAGCTCAGTGCCAGCCTGAACTACAAAGGAGACCCTGCCTCAAAAAAAAAAAAAGAGAGAGAGAGCTCAAAGCATGCTAGTAGCCTGTATCATGGCCAGTTCCATCAGCCACATTTTGGAAACAGACCCATTTTACTTGACGGATAAGTCACAATATAATTGACTTTTTTTCTTGCAACAGTGCAAGCGAGGCGTCCCGGGTCAGGGGGGATCAGCTCCATAGTATCATTCATGCTTCAGGTTTTGGGGACCCCAAGGTCTGTAGTGGGAGCGTGGCTGTCACCATCCAACTCACGGAGAGGGAGAGGGAGAGGGCCCCAAGAAGTGCATGAAGGATACCCTCGGGGGTCCTCACTGAGGGTTTGGACTGATCCTTTGCCCGTGATTTGCTAGCAATTTCTGATCTGTTTGGAAATTCAAGGAAGGGTCCTTAGGCACGTGGCATATAAATCATGGTAACGTGGGGCCGGTTCAGGGCGTGTGGCTGCCTGCGCTGGGCCTTGTCCAGGCTCTGTGCTCAGGTGAGGGACAGGCGACGAGAGCGTGTGTCACTGAACTGTCTTCAGATCCTGCCAGCTGGGTCACAGTGCCAGAGAGGTCAGTGCCTGCCAGGGAGGAATGACGCGAGGGAATCCATGAAATGGATCTGGGAAGTTCCCTCCTGGGAAAGCCATGTGCAGCGGTAGAGAGCTTGGTACTGGGTAACAAGAGCAGGGAGAGGGGAGAAGGCGCCACCCCGGGAGGGCTCCCAGGCACTGGGTGGGTGCCCGAGGCATCTCTCCCGTCCTGGAGGGAGGCCCAGGGTTATGTAGCTGAACGGTGGAGACTGAGGTTTTGTTCTTGTCTGAGAAAACACAGGGGACACCGAGATCGAGTGAGAAGGGAATTCAACCCAAGGAGTAATGTTGGTGTCTAGAAGACACCACAAGGCCACAGGGCCTGAGGGGAGTAAGACACACCCGACTGGGCTCCTGGCTCCTCAGCCCGCACCCTGCTAAGCAAGCTGGCGAGGCTTCGTGTTCCTGCTTCTCAGCTCAGGTGTGTCTTGGAAATTCAGGTGCTGCTAGGAAGGGGAATTCGACGGCTATAGCTTAGCTTCTGAAATGGCCTCACAGCTCTAAATGCTATCAAAGTGTGTCTCATTTTATCGTTAGTCACCCTCCAGTCCTTCAAGAAGTGTTCAACAAATGTTGGCAGATTCTATCAGTTGCATGAAGGCATATGGATTTCACCAGGTAGAACATCCACATTCTGTCTTCGGGGAGCTAAAGGCATAGTCACTTCCACTAATGAGGCAAATTAGTTAATCAGCCTCACACAGAAATGAAACGAAGCTGTAGCACGTGAAATCTGGCTGAAAAGTTGCAGCCGCAGATGCTCATCATCACCCATTTATCTCGACTTGGGGTTTGTTGGATGTTGTGGAGAGCATGTGCCGGGATGGAGCCTCTGCACACCTCATGGAGAGCAGGGCAGAGGCAAGACCCAAGCTGGGCAGGTGTGGAGGGAAGGCCGATTTCAGAGTGGCACATGGTGGTTTGGCCTGGCAGCCACCGCCAACTCCAGGGAGGTTGCTCAGGGGAATGTTGTTTCTGTGCACCTGACCCTCAAAGGAGCAGCGCCTGTGCTGTCCATGTCCGCGGAGCCAGAGCTCCAGCAGCCCGTCCGGTCTGTCTAGGTGGGACGCTCTCCCCATGGACCAAGCCCTCCCCACCAGAATTTGCTGTCATCAGCTCATACACTGCTCAGAGCAATGAGACACAGACTGGCCCTTGGGAACTGCAGTTGGATTTGCCCCCCGAAATCTGAGAAAGCAGGAAAGGAAGGTTGTAAACACACGAGGCCTGAGACTGGGCTGCAGCAGGGCCCACACAGTGCTGTGGACTCCATGATTCCTCCACAGGGATGTGTGTGGACTGGGATAGAATGAAGTTTTGAGACTTAAAGAAATCATGATGAGATTTTAGAGTTCTGTTCCCTATCTACATAGTAGCGAGCCCTCTACCCAAGAGTTCTACATTTGGGAATTCAACCAACCACAGATAAAAATTTTAAAAACAATATTGCATCTGTACTGAGAATCTACAGACGTTTTTGGTCATTATTCCCTAAACAGCACAGTATAATAGGATGGATGTCGTGGCTCAGTGCTGTGATCCCAGTACTTCGGGAGACTGAGGCAGGAGGATGAAGGTTCAAACCTAGCAAGGCAACTTAGATATTTATAGCATCTACATTGTAGGGGGTGTTATAAAAGATGATTTACAGTACATGTGAGGATGTATATTTATATAAGGCATCCAAATATACAGAGATTTTGATGTGTACAAGAGTCTTGGAACCAGTAGATACCTTTGTAGATACTGACAGCTGTACAGACCTTCTCTAAAGCAATGGCAATAAAAGATCTAAGCGAAACTATCAACAGCACTGCCAAGGTTACATTTTATCACTGGAAATGATGAGAGTAGAGAAAACTAATCCATGTATTCATTCACTATTGAGAGCCTCTTTGTGCCAGGCACTGACGTGGGAACGGGAGACACGTTTTCTGTACAGCTGAGGTAAATTTTCCATCCTCAGGAAGCTTGTGCTCTGAGGTGGGGGAGACAAGTGCTAAATCTGTGCAGTCAGTTGATCTTAAGTGCGGTTAGCGAAACCTAGGCAGGATGCAGGGGCTGAGGGAGACGGGAGGGCGGGAAGGGTGTCCTCGAGGGGGTCCCAGAGGCTGTGTGTGAAGGGAAGGCCCGGGTGGGAGTGGCATGGATGTCGGGGTGAAGGCTGCTCTTGGCCAAAGGCACAGCAGGCTCCTGGGGCTGGGAAGCTCGCTGGACTGGAGCGCGCTCGGCTCCTCTGTCGTACTCTCTCTTTAAACCTCTTCCTTACCCGGAGCCACAGTATCCACGATGACCCTAGTTTGAGGTTACGACTCTGCTTCCTAGACCCACAACGACGGATCCAAACGTATGAGGCAGATAAGACAGAGCTTCACCGCTCAGTTCTTCGGGAGTCAGCTTGGAGGAGGCCAGCAGCGCCTTGATATATTTCAGACTCTATACAGTTTCTGCGAGGGATGGTGCGTTGTGAGAGTCGCCTCAGACACCAAAAGCTGTTCTCTGGTTTTTATCATGCACTGTGTCGGCAAACAAAGGCGCTTTGCTCTGGGCAAGAAAACAATGGAAGAAAAAATAGTAGATGAACAAAAGGTTAGTTACATCTGAAGCACAAATTTATGAATTATCATCGCATTCACTGCGGTTTATGACTTCCCATGGTGACCAAAAAATAAGTTTTACAACATCAAGGTTTAAATTTTAGGTGTGGTGAGATAAGTTCATGTTTCTCTTTCTGTAGGAAAATAGAGAAAAATAAATCCTGTCCCTGTGAAGGACATTAGGTCTGGCCTTGCTGGCCCGTCAGCCTGCTTTATCACTCAGCTCACCAAGGCTTTTATTGGTCCACCAATGTGTAAACTCAGTTCTGCTATGAATACTCAGAAGCCTGTATCCAAATAAAAAAGAAATTAACAATACTTTCTAGGCCTAAGTAATTTGGTGTGTTCATTTCTCCTCAGGATAAAGTGAATCCCCTCAATTGCACGTCATGCCACAGAACAATGTTCTTAGAAACAGTCAAGGCAGGAAATTTTGTCATGAGTATTTTACTACAATCAAAAAAATTTCCTTTTCAAAAGAACACTCACATGTATTAGTCTATTTTTCCTCTTCAAATGGTATGTTTGAAAATACTTTTCTGGTTGATTTTGAGCAAAAATGCTTGTTGAACCACATGAGATGGTGTGTCATGTGACATCTTGGGACACATGATTCTAGAGTGTGTGGAGACCTGGCTGAGACCAGTCTGGGAACGGGCAGCCCTCGCGAAGTGTCAGCCACTGCTGAGAGGTGTTTGTGCAGCACTAAAAGTGAGGTGTTCCTTCAGGGAAGGCTATCTGGGCAGCAGCTACATGCTGTGCCCCAGGAAGAGGACTGTTTTTGGAGATCTTACTATGTGTTACCTGCTGTGCTTGGCACTAAAATTCAGCACTCACTCTATCTTTGACAGATAGTCTTCCTCATTTTATTTACGAGAAAGAGCCTGCAAGTCAGTGAGGCCCCTGCAGGAATGCAGGAGGGTAGCTGAGGTACCACTTTCTGGGGTTGCTGATGCCAGTGCTTCCCCAGTGGCCCAGAGTTGAATGGAAGGTGAGTTTGTCTAGTAGTCTCATCCTCTCAGGAAGCTATTGGATTTGCTCACCAGTGGTTGTTTGTTTTTTAACAGAAGAAAGAATCTGTGAAGATAAAACAAGATGAAGAAATAAAACAAATAGATGAAGAGAAAACGAAGCAGATTTATAAGAGCTGGAAAGAAGATTCAGAGTGGCAGGCATCTTGTGAGTACCAGGGGGTTCAGTCATGTCTTCAAGCCTCTCAGATGAATATTTTATGTAATAAAATGATAAGACTGGAAGTTCCGAAAGTGAGTCATCAAGTAACGTCTTAACACTGAACTATACTTGCATGGTCTCACGAGGTGATTATGCAAATGTTTGCAAGCTCCTTTTGATTAGCAGAATGGTTCTTAATTCATCTTTTTTTTAACTATTGAATTTTTTTATTGGTACATTTTACATACAGCTCACAATCACACTCAACATTGGGGAACTTGTACTAGTATATGACATAAGTTAATTCTCATCAATGCGGGAAAGTCTTGCCTCTTCCTTTTCTCTGCCTTTCAAAATCCCCCAACTCCCAAATGCAGGGAGGAATTCTGCAGGACTGATGGGTGAGCCCTGAGACCTGGGTGACAGGCACTGATAGCGATTGTTCATTAATATAAACACAGACTGATCTCTGCAGAGACTGTGCCGCATCCTCTTGTGCATCCTGGGCCTCCGGACGTGAAAGCCTCTCAAACTCTGTTGTTGTTCTAGTGCGAAAATCCAAAGCAGCTGATGAGAAGAGGCGCTCCTTAGCTAAGCAAGCCCGGGAAGACTACAAGCGGCTGTCCCAGAGAGGAAGAAGCGGCGAGGGGTTGCAGAGTGCTCCCCAGAAGCCCAGAAGACCTCCCCTTCCACCCAAGCCCCAGTTCCTAAGCCCAGGGGGATGCGCTCCGAGGCCTCTGGGGTAAGAAACCACACGATGGCTTTGTGCCAAGCTTGAGATGTGCTGATAAAGGCCAGTGTGCCTGGAGACGAGCAAGGCCGGCCAGCTGTTTGCTCTTTATCTCCTCTGCTGACCCTCCCTGGTGGGGAGTCCTGGTGTGGCCTTCAGCCCACTCTTCCCTGTGAAATAACTGCGGTTATAATAGCACCAGTAACAGTAATACTGGATCACCCCTACCGTGGTGAGCACAAGCATCCGGGTAGCTGACTTCCTATGCCCTGTGCCCTCTCAGTGGCAGCCCATGAGCCAGTGAAGGGCAAAGCAGACAGTGGGTTTCTTAAACCTTCCTGATGGTCTTCATATGAAAAACTACACAGGACCCTAAAGGCTGGCTGGCTTTCAGATCCCTAGGGCCACATTTCACTGCTGAAAGGTCAAGGTTTGATGGCTCTTCTCATGCTAGATACACAACCAGGTTCAGATCCAGAGAATTGGGAAATTCTATTTACTGACCATGGTACTTTCACCTCCTAGACTATCAGGGCCTCAGGGAACCAGCTGTTGGGGTAAACCTTTGCAGAAAAGTACAATGATGATATAGGAGAAAGCACCTGCCCTTCCTGTGTGCTGACCATAAAGTTCTTGTTTTTTCCTGGCTACTAACACCGTATTTTTAGATAGTTTAATTGTTATTTATATAATTTAATTGTTATTTATTTATTTATTTATTTATTTATTTATTTATTTATTTATTTATTTATTTATTTATTTATTTATGCTGGGAATTGATTCCAAGATCTTATACATGCTAGGCAAGTATTCTACTGAACTACACTCCCAAACCTAATATTTAGAAATAAAATATTTCAAATCAGTTATTGATTGAATGAGCCAGAATTTCTATAGCCTTGCCTTCTGAAATGAAAACAAGCAAAATATTTCCTTGTCAGGTGTATGATGAAAGGAAAAACAAGCAAAACTCTCCCTCTGCTTGGAGCTGGTAGTTATTTTTAATCTTTTATTTTTTTTAAACGGGGATTATGACCTCAGAGGAAACACAAAGATGAAACTTTTCCTCTACTGTAATTTTTTCTACTTAGTCTACCACAAAGTTTCATTTTGAGATGTAGGCACCAATTCTAAAGGACCATGTTCTACCAAGTGACAGTCTGGGGATGAGTTTTTTCCTTGTGAATACTAAAACAAGAATGATAGGAAGAAGGTGTCCCCTTAGTCCCAAGCACACAGGCACGTGGACCTCCTGTCTTACACTGGCTTGTCTGGGCGTGCTGACCACAGGGCTTGGTCTGTACAGCTCCCCACTCTTCTCCAGAGTCTCCCAGGACTTGAATGACAGTGCGACTTGCCATATGTCCCTGTCCTACTGTGTTTTTGGAGCAGGGTGCACTGATTGATAGCAATGACATGGTCTATAAAAAGAATCTTCTCTAACTTCACCCCCTGCACAAAGTAGTCCCTGAATATCAGGCTGGATGGGCTTAGGCTGGGACTCCACAAGCCAGGTTGGCCCCAGTCAGCCAGGAGCCAATCCAGGGTGGGCAGAGCCTGCCTCTCCTGTGTCTTTGGTGTTTTGCTTGTCTCCAAGAATTTACAGGAGAAAAAGAATCTCATTTGGAAGCCATCTTAAGAAAATGTATCATATAATCATTGCATATGTATGCAGGTTTTACTTCTTGGGAAAGACAAACAGTATAGTATATTTTCTCCCAAATGCTCTGGGAATCATGAGATAATATGTCCATGTCCTTGTGTCTGTCTGATGTATATATCACATGTAGTAGGTGGTAGTATGTATTACTACAAGAGCATGAAGAGCCTCAGGTGAATTTACATTAAAGGAGATCCCAACTGCTCAGCCAGACATTCTGCCATTGTTTTTAAGTTGAATTCGGCCCAGTGGGCTGTTGTGTAGGACTTGGAAGTACATTCACTACATCGCAACTTTGCTTTGGGTGCTGGAAATCCACTCACATTCCAGATCTTGAGTTCTGCTACTGCATTCACTCCAAATGATTGTTGCTTAGTTTTTCTTCCTAATCCGCAACCAGTCTTCTTCCTTCCTCATACATTAGATTCCTGGAACTATCTTTTCACAGACTTAAATCTCTTCAAAGTGTGAGAGCCAAAGCAATTTGGGAAGGTTAGTGAAAACAGAGAAACAGGAGAAAATCTCCAGTTTTAGATTTGAACAGAACAGAAATGTTAGGGGAGAAATTTATCTTGTCCCATGTGAATCACTTTGTTTGCAAGTATGTGCTCTGTAGGAAAATACTTTTGGGGTCTCTTTCAATTTTTGAATGATTCTGTTCTCACATTTTAATTGGGAGTTAATGGACCTTCTCATTCCTATTAAAAATGAATTTCAGTCTGCTGTGTTAACACAGAAGTGGTCCTTACCAAGGGCTAACCATTTAGGACCAGAGTCCAGTGACAGATTAGCGTTCTTTCCTCTGTCTCCATTCAGGAGTTGTATAATGGGGATCTGTAAGCCAAATGTCCCATTAGCTCAACCTACATAGTTAGAAATTGGAATGTATGTAATACTTTTATTTTTTGTTTTTCTCTTCCTCTGTTTCTGTCTTGTCTGTCCCTCTTTCTCTCTTCTTCTCTCTGTCTCACATAGAGCTGTCCCTCAATATCTGCAGTGGGTTAGTTCCAGGGTCCCCAAAAGTATCACACTCTGAAGAGTGTCAAATTCCTCATATGCAATGGAACAGCCCAGAACTTGCACACATCCTCCTGTTTACATCATTGCTCGATGCCATACAAGGCCTAAGATAACTGCAAATGTTGTCTAAGTAGTTGATATGTGTTGAGGGAATAAATGATGAGGGAATAGGTCTTTACATCTTTATTACAAAGACAGTTCTTTTCCTTTGGACATTTCCAATGGTCTGTCAAATATAAAGATAGGGAATACAGTATGTAGAGGGCTGATTGTGTGTGTGTGTGTGTGTGTGTGTGTGTGTGTGTGTGTACACATACTCTAACCAGGAACCTCTTTTACACATCACAGAAATCAGGGAGTGACAAGGACAGTGTCCAGCTCTGCCCAGGAGGACATTGTCCAGTGGTTCAAAGAAGAGCAGCTGCCCCTCCGAGCTGGCTATGAGAAGACCACTGACTGCATCGCTCCCTGGTTCCACGGTGAGTGTGGGGGCCTCCTCAGAGCATGGCCCAAGGCATGCGAATCTACCAGGAAGCCAGGGAGAAAAAAAAGCTTCCTTTTATTTGTGCTGCCCCATTTTGTTTGCCTTTCAAGTTATGTTCACAAAGCAGTTTTTCAAAGGTTTTCAGGGAGCTGCCTTCTCGTGACTGTTTAGAAAGCCGTCAGAGTTCATGGTCCCTGTATACACCATGGATTAATTCGTCACCACAAGTCCCATCTCAGGGTGGTTGGGAAGCACAGGGTTTCCTGCTGACTCACAAGGTTCTGGACTGTGATGCCAGCATGTGGCAGTCTTCCTTCCACCCAGGTGTGGCTGCAGTTGGTGGGTATGGCAGGAGAGGGAGCTGGCAGGAAGAGGTCAGGCTTCCACCTAGCCCCACATTCAACAGCGGCGTGGCTGTTCTTTCTCTGTAGCATATCAACTTATTTGAGCCTCATTTCCCTCATCTCTTAATTGAAGGAGTTGAGCTTTGTGATCATTAATTTAAAACTCCCCTTGCTTTCATCTGTTATTTCTGGTATGTAGCAAAGGCTGCAAGGTGGATTTATGGGATTCTGGACAGGCAACTGCTGATAAATCATTTCTGTATTTAACCCAAGAGACTTGATTAATGTAAACCCTTCCGTCTGTGCAGCTCATCCTCACTGCCCTCTCAGTTTCTTCGATTTCAAGAGAAGTCAGTGCCCTCACAAAGCTCTCTGATGGCTTCTATAAGGCCCGTGGCTGGGGACAAAGTGTACCTCTGTGCTAGAGCACTTACCAGCTACACAGGCTCTGGGGTTTGCTACCTAGCACCACACGCATGCAGAAAAATCTGTGGTTCCATTGGACCAACTGTCTAAATATATACCAACTCTTTTAATTTTTTAAAATGTTAAAATTCCCTCCCACCATACTTCTCCCAGGGTGCCTTGGTCTGAATTATTTTTAAGGCATTTCTCATTTAAGTATCATTGTTTGTATAAATAGACCATAAGAAATAAGTTCCTAAATACATAGTATGGCTAACTCTTTTGGAAAGGACAAGATTATTTTTGATGACTTTTCTCCTAAAGAGCTGCTTTTGGAGCCAGAAGGTTATGAGAGAACTGTCTGGAGTCCTTGAAAAATACATAATTTTCAGTGAGCTGACTTTAGTAACTGTCCCCCACCCAGGGTCAGGTGACAGCCTCCTTCCTTTCTATTCTGCTTTGAAGATGTTGTTGACAAAGATAGGCAGAAAGAGCCATGGGTGATGGCAGGAGCATCCGCTGTGCTATCTCCAGTGCCCGCCAGCACCTTTTCTCCTTCGAAGATTAACCCTGGGGAGATCAACCACTTTGTAGTTTCTGTTGGGCACAAGATGCTGCTGTTTCTGATTACAACAGTAGAAGTTTTTAAATTCATATCACAACATAAAAAGTAAAAAGTGTTTCTTTATGTTATTAAAAACTATGATACTTGAAGAGGCAGTTCTATTAGGAACAGCTGCTGAAAAAGAGGTGGTTACAGTTAAGACTAAAATTCCAGCTGGAACTGAGGCTCAAAAGTATAGCTGTTGGGCCGGAGGGTTAGCTCAGTGGTTCCGGCGCCTGCCTCGCAAGCGCAAGGTCCTGAGATCGATCCCTAGTAACCACATATAATGCTGGGTGTGGAGACACACCCACCAACAATCAACACCGCATACCACAATGCCGGACGTGGTGGCTCACGCCTGTCATCCCAGCACTCGGGAGGCAGAGACAAGAGGATTGCTGAATTCACAGCGGCTTGCCTGGGCACCATAGTGAGCTCAGGGCCAGCCTGAACTACAAAGCGAGACCCTGTCTCAAAAAGCAAAAAAAAAAAAAAAGTATAGCTGTTAAGTTTTCTGTATAACATATGAAACGTGCATTGTTATTGACTTATTTACATGTGTACACTTTTATCATAGTTATGAACAAAATAAATACTATGATATGAGTGAATACACAGGTCAGCATAAATCCTTATCTTCAACTTTTAGAAGCACAATCATATGTTTGCATGATAAAGAGGTGATGGTCATACTTTACCTATTTGAAATATAGTTGTTTATTCATCAGGAACCCTGTCTTGAAGTCCTGGTGTGGTGGCTCCTTATTGGTGTATGATCTCCTTTGTCCTTGTCATTTACCTTGTGAAATAAACATCTAAAGAGGCTGTTTCAGTCATCTTAACTGTCACTCCTCAAAAATGTGTACTTTTGTCCTTTTTTTTTTTTTTTTGAGACAGGGTCTCGCTTTGTAGTTCAGGCTGGCCCTGAGCTCACTATGTAGCCCAGGCAAGCCTCGAACTCAGCAATCCTCCTGCCTCTGCCTCCTGAGTGCTGGGATTATAGGCATGAGCCACCATGCCCAGCGCTGTGGTATGTGGTATTGATTGCTGGTGGGCATGAGTCACCATGCCCAGCATTGTATGTGGTTACCGGGATCGAACTCAGGGCCTTGTATTGCGAGACAGGCGCCAGAAACACTGAGCTAAATCTCCAGCCCACTTTTGTCCTTTTTGCTTCCTGAGCATTAGTCAAAGACAGGAGGAATGGAAGGGAAATGAAGTCTGCTGAATGTTTTTGTAACCAGGTACAAGTAGGCCAGGCTGTCCATGGAGAGAAAGAAAATAAGGAGGGGAAAGATAAGAAAATAAGGAGAGAAAGAAAATAAGGGGGAGGGGAAAAGAGATGAGAAGAGACCACTGGTTTGTGTTGTGATGGTTTGTGATATGTTTGGAACAGTCAGGTGAAAACATCATCTGGCAATTGGATAAACATGCTGAAGAGAATAGATTGCAGTTGCCAGCATGGAATTAAGAGATTCTGGGAGTGGAGTGGGAAGAATTGGAAGGGAAGCAGGCCAACGACAAGCCATGGTGAGCACAATCGGAGGAGCCACACAGCTGCAGACACCAAAGACCCTAGCCTCCTCTCCTGCTTGGGATCCTTATAACCAAACTTCTGTGTGGCTCCTCACATCCTTGGGAATCCGTGCTCTGTGATGAGTGAAATATGGTCTTATCTCTGAAGACAATCCTGAAGACAAGAGATCCCAAAATGAAGGTGCTAAACTCTACCTCCTGAGTAAATAGATATACGGTCTCCCCACCTCTGCTCTCTCATCAACAAGAATTTAAGCTTTCACAGTGTGCATTTCTAGAAGTTCTGGGTCTTAGATTTCACTGGACTTTTGGTTCCACAAGATGATTTGCTTGAGAATTTTGTGGTAGTCCATTTTCTGTTTCTATAGCAAAACATCTGAGGTTGAATAATTGCTAAAGAAGAGGTTTATTCTGCACCTAGTTCTGGAGGTTCAGGAACAGAAACCTGCATCTGGCCAGCTTTAGTCAGGTCTGAGTACTGCTCGGTTCATGGACTCACTCTGCCCAGTCTCAGGAAAGACACGTCAAGTCTTCTTTTGATCTTGAAGTACTGGGGATAGAACCCAAGTTACTTCCATCTCCACCCCTTTTTTGATTTTTGAGACAGAATCTCGCCAAGTCGCCCAGTTTTGCAGGCTGGGCTCGAACTTGCTACACTACTGCTCCTGGCCCCTAGAGTGTTGAGATTAGGCATGCACCACCACACCTGGCTATGGATCCTTCTTAATGACTTACTCATCACAGAAGGCCCCACCTGGCACTGAGGACTGAACGTCAGTGGGGACAAACCGCGTTCAGACCACTGTACATCTTTCCCCGTGAATGTCCCAGGCTCCTTTACACTTTTGTTAATTTTCTGTTGTGACAAGGCATGTTGCTGGCTCTCACCTGGCTTGATTCGGTGGTAGGGAGCAGAGGAGATGAGGCTGAGAGGCTGCTGCCTCCCACATTCCTGAAGGATGGGCTCCAACTCCAGGCCATATGTGGTCCTTCCCTGGAGGCTTTGCCACCCGCCCGTGGGAAGAGCCTCCCTGCAGACAGGCAGCCCCAGAGCCTGAATAGGTGGATGCTCACATGGGGATGCAGGGCCTTACAAAGGGACTGTGTGGTTGGCATTTGTCTGACTTCTTGACATTTCCAAATGTGCCTGATTTTAACTAATCTAGCGTTTCCAGGCTCGTGGCCTGACGGCCGTGGGAGCAGGGGAGTGAATCTCCAGCACCTTGCCTCACTCAGGCCCTTCTCTGGGACGAGCTCTGGGCAGCGCAGTGCAAGAATAACAGAGTCATTGCTCTTCTGGCTTCCTCTGTCCCCTTAACTGGTCTCCATCTTTACATGTGAGTCCTCCATCGTCTGGACCATCAGATTGCAATGGGGATACAACCTGAGCTGCTCCCCAGGCCCTGTGATGTCTCCTTGACCTGCCTCTGTCTCTTGCGTGGCCACCAAAACATCTTCCCCACCCCTTTCCCAGGATACTACACTTGTCCCCATCTTAGGGCTTCTGCTGTTGTTCTTTCTGCAAATGTGTCTGCAGCTGATTTCTTCTTTTGTTTCCCACAGTACGGGGGAATGAACTCAGGACTTTGTGCTTGTGAGGCAGGTGTGGCACCACTGAGCTAAATCCTCAGTTCTGTGGCTGATACTTTTTAAGGAACTGGCTCATGTGACCATGTCAAGTCCCAAAGCTATTGATATAGGGGAATAGCCAGAGAAGCAGAGAACAGTAGTTTGACCCTAAGACCATCTGTGGCAGAATTTTTTCTTACCCAGAGAAGATCAGCTTTTGTTCTGTTAAGGCCTTCAACTGATTAGATAAGGCCCACCTACGTGAAAATTTACTCAATATTCACCCACTTAACTATTAATCTCATTCAAAGCAAACAAATCAACATCATCACAGAAATATCTAGAATAAGTTTTGATCAAATATCTGGACATTATGGCCTAAGCAAGTTGACACATAAATTTAATCATTAGAGTAACTCTCTTTAAGATTTTTTTTGTTGTTGGACTGAATACAATCCACACCATTATGTTAGGAATCAGCTCTAATAGCAGCTGGCTTTAAGTTTTCAAAGTGTAATTTGGTAAAATTCAGCTTTAGAAAAATCCATCAAAACCTCAGTATTGCAAAGAATTGTATGAATTCAGTTTCCTTCCTCTTTCCTCATTTGAAAATTATATTTCTTATGAAATACTATAAACACAAAGTACTAAGAAAAATTTTACTAACACTGTGTCATAAGAAATATTGGACCCATTTTGTAGATGCGGTGAATGTCAACAGACATATTTACTTCATATGACTGAGAGCATCAAGGTCCCTGAGTCACTGCTGTTTGTGTTCTGTATCCTGCTCTCCCGCAGTAGAAAACCACTCTTCTCAAGTTGCTTTTCATCCATATTTTATACTGTAAATACATATAGGGGGGTCCACCAAAAATGTATACTCACTTGAAGAAAAGAAAAGCTTGTATAAGTATTTCCATACTAAATTTGTTGAGACATCATGAGATCAATACAAGGTACCTTTAACCTCTATAATTTCAAGAGGTGCTTAAGGTGTTGGCCATGAGCTTGTCTGTATCATACCCCACCCACTTACAACTTTTTTTTTTTTTGCTTAAGACAGGAAGTACAGAGACCTTATTTATTTAAATATAATTTGTTAAAGTACACGTTATGTAAGATTTTCCAATTTAACCATTTGAAAGTGTAAGTTCAACCTGGGTCTGTCGTTGGTGCTTTCTCTTGCTTTCTAGGGCTGTCTCTGCACCTACTACCAGCCTGGGCTGTGGACGTAGGTCTCTTCACACCTTTGCTGAGCCTGTGTACTTCTTGGGCTATGCAATCATTGTTCCTATTTCCCGAGATACGTAGTTGTTGTTGAGTGTCCTAGTCTTTCACATGTGGCTCCTGGAAGGGAAAAAAAGAAATGAAGGAGGCATGAGTTTTCAAATTTTGTGACCAGGTCTCTGAGGTTGGAGTGTTTTTCTGCTACAAATGGAGGGTAATGATTAATACATGTCATGGGTTTTTATGAAGCAGATCGGCTCCCACGTGTGCCATGCTCAGCAGCCCCCTGGCACACAGCATTTCTGCCAAAGCTTATAGGACTGAGCAGCTGATGTCATGCTCTCCCTCCACTTCTGCCCACCCTCACTCCCAACACTGCCACCACTGGCCATCCTGGCTGACAGTGTCCAATCTATGTGGCATGGACAGCACTTTAGTAAAACAGATCTTAATTACTGCAGAAACTGCCGTGGTCTGTGTCCACCAATATTTATTCCGGGCCTGGAGGAGCCTTAACAAGCCAGGAGGCCACCTCGGAAGCCAACAGCAACCAGGAAGGACATAGGCCAGCAGCCCACGGCAGAGACGGAAGCTGCCGGGAAGTCCGCAAGCCAAGGCAGGAGAAGGCAGAGCTGGCCGGGAGGGAAGCAGGGGAGGGTGGAGGAGGGTGCTGAAGAAACGTGCTGTTTGTGGATTTATAATCTTGGTTTGTTTCCTTGTGGAGATCGCTTTCTTCTGTCTTTCTTACCCTTTCTCCTAGGTCCCTGCCTTGTTTTCAGTTCGGGCCTTCCTTGACTCTTGAATCTCATCCTTGTGTTTGTCCATCTTATCCTTGTATCCAGTGACTATATAACCATGGTCTGTGACAGACCTTCTTTGTTGTCTTTGACGTTTGCACAGCAAGTGATAAATGCTGGAAAGTCCCCTGAGGAACCACAGCCTCTGCTGACTAACAGAGTCCATTTTATGTTTAACGGCTCCCGATTAGGAGCCTGCGGTGTGTAATTAACTAGGCCCGGTATCATGCTTTGAAGCATCCTACAGAAAGGGTCAGAGCATAAATAAAATTGAAGATCTGTCTAGAAAGCCACAAATTCATTTCTTCATTCTGGCTGCCCACATTTTCCCAGTCCTGTTAGACAGCAGGGAGTAGGAGCCGAGTCCTTGGCAGCAGCTGGGAGTGGAAGGTGGGCAGAGAGATAGAAAAAAACATACAAACAGCAGGTGTGGTGGCTCACGCCTGTAATCCCAGCACTCGGGAGGCAGAGACAGGAGGGTTGCTGAGTTCGAGGCTTGCCTGGGCTACATAGTGAGCTCAGGGCCAGCCCGAACTACAAGGCGAGACCCTGTCTCAAAAAAAAAAAAAAAAAGCACAAACAAATTTCTGAGGTAGGAATTTTCCAGTTGTTTCTGTGGCTGCAGAATTCACATATTTCCTTTATGCACGCATGGTTGATCAGTTTTCCCTCTGAAGTGTAATTAATAATTTCTTATTCAAATGTGGATACGAGTAGTCTGTTGATGAAATAGCTCTACCCGTCCTTGTTTCTTGTGGATGTCTTTTGCAGCCATAGCCTATAATTGAGTCTGTCCTCTAAATACTTTAAAACCAGTAGTTTATATTTTAAGGTACTGAGAAAATCCCTGTAACTTTGGTATGACGCCAGTGTAGCTCATACTATTTTGATGTGTTCATTTCCATCACGTCCTGCTCTCTCATTCTCCCTGGGAGGTAAATGGTCTCTGTTTCTGCAGGACACTTGTGCTCTGGAACTTGAGGTCCCTGGAGACGGCTGTCAGGCAGGGGGTTCCCGTGCACCTCCACTGCTCCCTGCGGGCAGGACTCATCCTCTGTCTCCTGTAGCACTGAGACCAGACCCCTGCCCAACCTGAGCGTTCCTAACTGAAAACAGGGCCGGAAAGGCTCACAGACGCTGGCTGAGGTATCTTTGGAGCTAAATCCTTAGAAAACCTGTGAACTGATGCCCGTAGGCAATCTGTACTTCAGTGATTTTTCTACAGGGTAGTGATTTCCGATTCATGGGGCCATCAGGATGCTGCCTCCTACTCTCAAAAGCGCCTGTCTTCCGGAGTGCTAGTCACTGATTTATGTGACTTCACAGAGCTTTTTGTGCCTAAGCCAGTCTGTGCTGGCCTGGCCTCGTACACACAGAACAGGGGGCTGTGGGGGCCAGCAAGAGTGCTCCCACTGTGGATGGTGGGTGGGGAGGGGGGGTTGGAAGCCCTTTCTTGGTGGTCACTGCCCTGACCTTCTGAGGGCCTGAGGGGCTACCTGCTTAAGAGTGGGTCACAGATGGTAATGGTGTGACCCTGTGCACTTGGCTGAGAGTTCTCCACAGTTGTCCTGCATAACCACCTCCTGTTTGTTCTGACTGTTTACTCCAAAGATAAACAGAATCGGCGGCTGTGT
This sequence comes from Thryonomys swinderianus, assembly GCA_004025085.1. NCBI lineage: Eukaryota > Metazoa > Chordata > Mammalia > Rodentia > Thryonomyidae > Thryonomys > Thryonomys swinderianus. The sequence goes on along the minus strand of PVIC010000649.1, from coordinate 66,572 downwards.
GGCTTCACCCTGGGAGACTAGCTGTTCTGGGGGAAACACTGCATTGCTATTTTCTTCTGGAAGGCTCTAAATTTTCTTGTAAATGACCTAGCGCAGGAAACTTGCTGCAAAAATGTGGCCATTTTTCTCTTAACATTGAGAGTGGTTCGTGAACTCCAGCCCTGTCTTTCTTTTCCTGTGCTGGGGATTAAACCCAGCGCCTTTGCAATAAGCTACACCTTCCCCTCCTCTTTTTTCCTCCTTTTTCTCCCTTCCCCTCCTAGTCTTTCTCTCTTTTCCTCTTTCTGCTTATTAACTTTGAATTGATAAATTGCCCAGGCTGGGCTGGAACTTGTAATCCTCCTGCCTCAGCCTCCCAGAGCACTACGTTTACAGGTATGCATCCCCCAAAAGTGCATGCCCACTGAACCTCTCTTTTTTTTTTTTTGGAGACAGGGTCTCGCTTTGTAGTTCAGGCTGGCCCTCAGCTCACTATGTAGCCCAAGCAAGCCTTGAACTCAGCAATTCTCCTGCTTCTGCCTCCCGAGTGCTAGGATTACAGGCGTGAGCCACCACGCCCAGCACCCCTCATTTTTTAAATGAGATTGTGCAAATGATGTGCTCGAGTCTTCATCCTAACCCCGCCAGCCTTCTGAGTCCAGGAGTCCCCTTTCCTGCATCCGCGCCCAGCTCACTGGTCTTACAGTTCCTCGCTCTCTTCATGCCCCAGTGCTGGGGCACCTAGAGGGACACCTGAGCCCATGGGGTGATGAGTGTGTGAGAAGCCCAGGAGAGTGGCACCGACTGCACTGGGCATGCCACTCAGGATTTCGTGTGAAGAGGGGGATTCTCTGTGTAGCATGGCAGTGCCATGAGGCTTCTCCTCATCTCTTTGCACTTTTGTTTGGATTCTCACACCATGTGGATGGTGTTGGGCACAGCTGCCTCGTGCCAGAGGAAAGGTGACAGTGAACTAAGCAGTGACCAAGAGCACGTCTCCTGGGTCACACTGCCTGCCCGGAGTCCTGCACAAGCTAGCTGTGCCCTCGGGCAAGTCTCATGACTTCTGTCCTTCTGTCCATCCTCTGTACGAGGGAGATGTCTGAGGATCCAGTACTCGTGAGGATGCAGAGCTCGGTGGGTGCAGAGCAACGCAGGGGTGCCAGCCCTTCAGGGAGTGAAGAGAGAAACGGTGCAAATCAACTTGACTGCGCATCGCTAAGGAAACATTTCCAGTGATAGTTTAAGAGCGTGGACCATTTCCTCATCCCTGGCTGAGCCAGCCTCGTTCTGAGTTGAGCCTCAGGCAGCCCAGAGCTCTGCAAAACACTGTTTTTACGTGCAGAAGGGGCTCGAGAGAGCAGCAGGGGTGGAGACCTCATGTGCAGGTACAGGGCTGTCCTCGCCAGGCTGCTGTGCAGAATCAGCCGTCAGCCGCCAGTCGCCTCCGACTCCCCCTCCCCTCCCCCTCCCTGGCCGGGCCGCAGCGTGGGACTCTGAGGTCTCTCTGGCCGCTGTCTTCATGTTGGCCCTCCCCCTTCCTGGGGGCAGCCCAGGAAGCAGGGACCGCAGGACAGATGGCGGATGCGAGGGCGAAGAATCCAGGGCAGCCCGCAGCGCCAGCAGCTAGCTCCACAGTGGCCTTTGTGTCCCGCAGCTCCAAGCGGAGAGGAGGAGATGCTACAGCCTGGGGTGTCGGGGTCCTCTCAGCCCTGAGCTTGAATCCTGAGCTTGGAGAGTGAGAGGGAGCACTGGGCATCGTTCCCACAACCAGCCCAACACACTCACTGTTGCTGAGAAAGGCAGTTTGGTTTAGCGGCTCCTTGTGAAATAAGCACATGTATTTTATTTTCAGCTCATTCCAGGAAAACATCCTGAACTAAGTGGGTTTAAAAAAAAAAAAAGAAAAAGACCCCACCAGAGTGGGAGACCAGGATGTGAGACCATCACTAACTAATCCTATAGCCTCGGCACTTATCCTTCTACTTTAACTTGTGCATCTATAGAATAGGGTGACAGCAACATCGGGTCTGTGGGTCTGCATATTCTAGAGTTGGAGGATTCAATGATAAAACAAAGTTACAGGGGAAACGTGCTGAGCTACTGCCAAGACAGGAATTCAGGGGAGAGACCAGGCTCTGGTCTCCGATCACCTGGGTTCATCCAACCTTCTCCTGAGCCACCTGAGTGACCCTAAGAGCCTCTGCAGCTTCCTGTGACACAGGTTTGAGGCCAATACTATTAGCTCATTGCAGGTTTGCTATGGAGATTAAGCGAGGTATTCATACTTTGAGCCATTACTGGGTTATCTTCCACTGACCTTTCAGCTCTGTTTTCCAGATAAGGAACTAGGCTTGAAGCTGGGATCTTCTGAGTGGCAGTTGCGGAGGGTATCATTGTAATTAAGTCTGATGGTTGACCCTGGAGCTCATAAGGAAGTCACGGAGGCAGGGCAGTGGGACAGAATGTTCTGGGAGCACCCCGGCCATGCTGAGTACCAGGTGAGGGTGGGGGGAGGGAAACTGAGTCTTGGTGAGTAGCTAAGGAGTCCACACACTCCATGCCCTTGTTTGGACCTTACAGAGTGAGTCATTTTGCAGGAGGAGGTGTAGAGAGGGTTAGGTACCCACCTATCTTTTTCTTGTGGGGTGGTCATCGGTTCTTGGATTTGCAACCAGGGCCTGGTAGTGTTTCTGAGCTACTTCCAGATTCTTAGGGTCTGTGACTATAACCTGCGTGAAAAGTAGTTCTGTGCTTGGCCTACCCAGACCAAATCATTACTTTCAAGAGACCTAGAGCTTCTCATTATAGAGCAGCAGACAGAGCATGGGTTCTCCACTTCAATGTATGTGAAAACAAAACAAAATTAAAAGTTAAATTGCCCACTGATGCTAGCTAGCTCCATTTAAGGGTCTCAGTGGTCAGTTGCGGCTAGTGGCTACCACATGGCCAGCACAGGGAACATTTCCACCATCACACGAAGTGGTTGTCAAGTACTGTTGCCCTGCAGGGAGCTCTGGTGTCACGCAGAGGGGGAGTGAGTGGGGCAGGTCTCCCCTTGTCCACAGCTCCAGCTGTGTGAGCCCCCAAGTGACCCCATGCAGGGGCCTCTGCCCCGATTCTCTACTTTCTGCCTAGATCCAGCTCTTCACTGACTGTCCTGGTGAAAATGTGGCTCATTAAATTGGTGAAGTACATCTCTCATGTCCCTTTTAATAGCACAGAAGCCCTCCTGCATGACCTCAGCTTGGACAGCTGGCTGGAGGTCTGAGGTATCAGGGCCCTGACAGGGCGCAGAACACTGCTTTGGAATTCTTAGTGGGCGAGAGGAAGCCAGGGAGGACCAACATGGCGGGGGGCTTACCTGAGCCACAGCAAACTACAACTCCCATTGCAGTCTGATTTGCACTCAGGGGCTCCCAACCTGTGTGGACCCAGCTCACAGTTTGGTAGTGGCACCCACTGCCTTGAAGATTTTGTGACAGAATCATATATATATCAACCTGTTATTCTAGATCCCCCAACAAAGCATGCTCCTAAGGACCAAACCCTGCTTGGATCATGCAACCTGGGCCAGTGGCACTCACCTTTGAACCCATACTCTCTGTGGTGTAGTCAGGGTTTCCATTACAACCTGGGATTTACAAAAACATTTTCTTGTGTTCTGGTATCTCAGAAAATCAAACAGTGCCACTATACTGCCTTGGGAATGAGGATTACAGAGATCAGGAGGCTTCCAGGCCCTGCAATTTATGGCTACTCTCTGAACTCACGTGAAGAGGGATTTTACCTTAGCCCAAGTTTGGTTATGATTTTCCAAGATAGCTTTCATTGTCAGGATCTAAATACATCTGAAAAACTTCCAAATTTTATAAATTATACCATTTGCTCCATTTTTGGAAGGGACTTGAAATTTCAGGGTTAGCTTGTCGCTAAGGTTGTAGGGAGATAGAAATCTTTTCTGGAACACTGTTCTAGAACATTCTGCTGACCATACTGTAGTGAACCCCTCATCCTGAAAGGCGATTTCTAGACACAGTGAAGAATTTGAGGTTTGATTTTTTTTTTTTTTGAGACAGGGTCTCTTTTTGAGTTCAGGCTGGCCCTGAGCTCACCATGTAGCCCAGGCAAGCCTTGAACTTGGCAATCCTCCTGTCTCTGCCTCCCAAGTGCTGGGATTACAGGCATGAGCCACCATGCCCAGCTGAGGTTTGATTTTTAAGAAATAGTAAATGTTAAATTTCTTACAGTGAAAACTGCATTGCTTCTAATCTCCTTCAAAATACCTCCCTTCCTCCAAATACACTTATCCCACATTTCTTGCAACTTTTGGAAGCAGCTCTGGGAGTCCTTTTTTGTGAGTGTCTTTAGTTACCAGTTGTAATGGAATAATTCAGCGAGTTGCTCTGTGGGTGCTCTTTCTGTTTTTACAATATTGTCTATTCATCTGAAGATTTGCAATAGGAATAATGGGAACTTTGCAGCATGACTTGAACCTCATGAGTTGAGGAAAAGCTGTTGGGATTCATGAGACATCAAACTATGATCTCCATATAGAGTCTCACTATGCATAAGAAGTTACTCCTTCATTTGTGCATCTTCCCGGAACTGCTGCTAAGTATATGCATGAGGAACGGTGGCAGTGGAAGACACTCTGTAGACCAGACTCTGTCACAATTGTGTCGCTAATTTGGGAAACCTCCTAGACCGGGCCATCTCACCATCAGCACTGTTGACGCACTGCACTGGGTAATTCTTGGTAGCATTGGGCTAGATGTTTGGTGGCCTCTGCCCACTGGATACAAGTTGCAGTCTCATCCCTGAAAAGCAAAAATATCTCTCAGACGTCAACCTGGTTGAGAACCACTGTTCTAGACTAGGTGACATCATCCTCTAAGCCTTTGGAGCAGGGGTTTCCACAGAACATTTAAGCCCCAATCCAATCTGACAGCACTCCTCACAGTGTGATCACCAGGGTGTCCTGCCATCTTGTCTCCTGTGCTGAATTAAGTCAGTGTACAAGTAGGAATGTGTCCTTAAAATTAGCATTTTTACTGTCCATTTGCCTGTAGAATCTCTTTGTCCAGTTACAAAATGTGCCTGAATATTTCACTATATTCCTAAATGCAAAATACATTTACAGTGGCCCTTATTTATTTATTTATTTATTTATTTATTTATTTATTTATTTATTTATTTTTGAGGCAGGGTCTTGATTTGTAGTTCAGGCTGGCCCTGAGCTCACTATGTAGCTTAGACAAGCCTCGAACTCAGCGATCCTCCTGCCTCTATCCCCCAAATGCTGGGATTACAGGCGTGAGCCACCATGCCCAGCACTGTGGTATGTGGTATTGATTGCTGGTGGGTGTGAGTCACCATGCTTGGTATTATTATATGTGAGTACCAGGGTTGGAACTCAGGACCTTACACTTGCTAGGCAGGCGCTGGAACCACTGAGCTAAATCTCTGGCCCTTTCTACTACACTTTGTCTAGGTAGCTAGACTTTCCAGGAGAAGACTTAGGATTTGACTAAACTACTTGGGAGTTTTTTCTTCTGCCCACAGGAATTCTTACACTGAAGAAAGCAAATGAGCTCCTGAGCACAGGTGTGCCGGGCACTTTCCTGATCCGAGTCAGTGAGAAGATCAAAGGCTATGCCCTATCTCACCTGTCAGAAGAAGGCTGTAAACATTTCCTCATCGATGCCTCTGCCAACTCCTATAGCTTCCTGGGTGTGGACCAGCTGCAGCATGCCTCCCTGGCGGATTTGGTGGAGTATCATAAGGTAAAGTGATTCAGAAAACTCCCTTTGTTTTGTAAATTATTGTCCTATAACAGCTCTAGCAATGAAAGGCAATTATAAGAAAAATGATTGAGATCAGGACAGGAGGATGAATCCTTGGTAATTTTTTCCCAATAATAAGGATCCTTAATTGCATTTCTTTTATCATGAAACCCAGTTCTTCCTCAAATACTCAGGGAGAGCCCACTGGGGTGGAGGATATCAGATGCTGGTGGAGTTGCACACATACTCATCACATCTGGGAAAAGTCTTAAGTTAGAATTCAAGCCCTAGAGCAAAACAGAGTGTGGAGATGAGAAGAGTGTCATAAACCAGCCAAGCTTTGTACAAAGCAGAGATTGAGGAGTCCTATCCCCGAGGAGGGAGGAAGGGCACTCTCAGAACAGCCCCTCCTGACCGTGCCTTCTGATTGACAGGAGGAGCCCATCACGTCCCTGGGAAAGGAGCTCTTGCTCTACCCCTGTGGTCAGCAGGAGCAGCCACCTGACTACCTGGAGCTGTTTGAGTAACAGTGTCCATCTGGGTCATCCTGCGACTTCCGGCTGGATACTCCTCATGACTCTTGTGTGTGAAGCCAAAATCACCCTGCAGTGGAGCCAATGTGGAGTGTCCCTGAAGTCCTCAATGAAATTTCTCTTCTGCACAAACACTGGAGTTTAATGTCAAGGGAAAATGACCTCTGCTTCATCTACACTCCAAAAGCAAAGAGAGGAGTCCCAGGTTAAGCAATGACCTAACATGAAGGATGTGACCTTAATAATGGACACAAGATAAAACAAACACTGCACCCTCTGAAGGATTCGAATGTACTTCAAAAGCCAGCAGCTTGGGCGAAGTTTTTGTGACTTCTGCATTCCCTCTTTGTATCTTAAATCTCAGGGTCGTGCTGATGTGACATTCCAGTTTGGCCTGAGAATGCTGACCAAAAAGTCCTTACTGATGGCTATGATGATCCTCAAAACATACCTCTCTCACTGTGGGTATGTGAGACAGAAAAATAACTCACAAGTGTAAAGCATATTGGACATTTTAAAATGTAAAATGAGAGGCTTGGCACATATAAAAATACATATGGGTTGTAGGAAAGTGAATATGCATCTATGTGTCTGTTTCCTCATCCTAAGGAACAGTGACAGTGCTTGTTAGGACACAATGGTGCATAGACAAAAACACAGTCAGTCACTGCATGGATACTATTTGTGGATTGCATTGTGTTCCCCAAAAAGATACCTTGAAGTCCTAACTCCATATTCGAATATGAGCTTGTTTGCAGATTGAGATAATTTAAAAAGAGGTTAGGATCTAAATCCAGTGGCTAGTATCCTAAAGAGAGAAATTTAGAAACACAGACACACACAGGGGAAGATGGCCATGGGAAGACGGGCAGATAGGAATGCTGCTGCTGCTGGGCAGGGAATATCAGGGGCTGGCGTGACCCCCAAATGCCAGGAGAGAGGCAGGAAACAGATTCTCTTCAGAGCTGCAGTAGGAAACATGGCCTTGGGGTACCTTGATTCCAGCCTTCTAGCTCCCAGAACTGACAGAGAGTAAATGTCTATTTTAAGTCACTGATTTTACATACACAGCCCCAGAAAGCTAATACAGTAGCTGATGTAATTTTGGATCTTCACCCCTTACCTTCCCACTCACAGCTGCATGGTCAAAATGAACTGAACACAGGCGACGGGAATACACTCCCAACTAAGTAGAGGTCTAGCTCTGGGAGGCCTGTCTGCTGAGCCAGGATCCTGTGTCCTGTAGCACTGCTAACTACAACCTACAGCAATCCACAGATAAGTTCAGATGGGGACCAGGAGGCTCTACCCCTTAGTCTCACTGTGTTTTTGGAGGATAGAGATTCACTTCATAACACGTGTCAACATTCTTTAAAATTGTCTCTCTGATGATTCTGCAGTCATTGTGATGTTGTTCGTTGTGTAGCAAACTCATGCCCAATGTAAAATCTAACCAAAGAAGAGGGTGGTGTGTGTTTTGATGAGAAAGCTTTAAACTTAAATCATGGCCAACAGTTTCTTGAAGTGTTTACGTGGTTTCTATTCTTAGACTTTTATAAGAACTCTGAGCTTTCATTTCTGTCATTCAACAGTTAGACATTATGCAGAAACCTCCCATCTCTTTCTCCTAATTTCTGTATAGTTTTGGACATGTTCTTTTACCTCTTTGAATCTCTTTTTGCTTCTGAAAGAAGACATGTTTATCATTATTATTGGGTGCTCATTATTGTCATCCACGTCTTCGATTTTAAGTTGTATTACTCATTGGAACAAATGAAATACCTTATAGTCACAGTAGTTATAAAGATATGTAAGACTCTAGCTTTACATAAGAATGACACTAGCGAACACCTACACTACATGGCTGGAGAAAGATTTAGAAAACAGGAAATGACCTGGCTGAATTAACCTAATATTACAAAGGAAAACATGCTTGAGTTCTGTACTATTTTCTTGTTGCTTATTGATACTCAGAGGTGTAAAGTATCTAGTATCTGATGATTTGATTGCCAGGAGTAATACTTGAAATTCTTTTGGAAAGACAATGGTTTGTGGAATACAGACATTGACTCAGTGGGGTTGAAGAGGCCAGTATTCATTTTCTGATTCTAGTAATGGTTCAAGGGGACATCCAGACCCTGGCCCTTGTCTTCTTCTTCCATTGCCTTGTAAGTCCAGGTTCCTGACCCACCTCCCCCAAATCTCTTGGTCAGGGATGTTGCCCCAGTGTTACTTCTCAGGTTCCCAATCCCAGGGATTCTGAACTGTAGACTTCAAAGATTTAGGGCCTGTTCCCAAATGCTACTCCAGGCCTCAGTTGATTCTTCTTTGCCTCAGTAAGACTCTGGAATCTTCCTCCTTCAATTACCTTGAGTTTTCTGTTACTGCTTTTTTATCCTCAGAGCCACTCGCTCAAAGAGGTTCTCTGTAGGCCCCTGGTCTCCTGCCCTACTCTGTTGTACTAGGTTGCCCAAGAAAGTTAGCTTGTTCCTTCCTGTCACTAGCTGGGCTAGGCCTTGTCAAGGTTTGTGAGTTGGTTCCAGCCTCTCCCTAGGAAGAGGAAAAGCACAGGTATAGTTAGGAAGAAAAAGGATCAAGAGAAAGAAAATGTGAAGATAGGGACTAGATAGGCCACCAAAAATGTCTCCAGGACATTTGTTTTTTAAAATGGCCCAGCTGAGCAAATGCTTTTGAATTAAACTACCCTTTTATTGTAACAACATATACTAACATGACATGAAATCTGCTTTTAGATTAAGAAGAGAAAAACTTTATATATATTTGAGTCAAATATTTGCAGTTGCCCCTTCTATTGAGGTATCTTTCTTCAGGCACTAGCCCCCAAACATTTTGCTTTCACCACTCATATCTTTGGGCTTCTGCTATTTGGTGCATGGGGAAGGCACAATGGTATTTATAGGATACAATAAGTATGTATCTGTGGGAAGCTCTTTGCTTTCATTTTGTCAGGAACATGATTACAATTTTAGGCTAAAGTGCACATGTCTCTCTTAGAACAAAAGTTGTCTGCCATTATTCTTTAAGTAATATTTCCATTTGAATCATGTTGTTCTCCTTCTCAGGGTAGCTATAAATCACCTCTCTCTTGGCTGTCTGTATAATCTCTTCCTCAATGTTTCCATTTATTCTTTCTAATGAAGAAAGAAGAACTGCTCATCTCTGTCATTTCCAGAGAAAAGATTAAGTTTTCTGCAATATTAATTCTGTACTCTTGAAACTCTAGGGTGGATTTTTAAAAGCCATTACATTTTCTGTTTAATTGGCTTCCTTCCTTCTCTCCTTCTGCAGGAAACTTCACTCCTCACTACTTCCCAAGACTGGAAAAATCAGGAAACTTAAATAATTAAAGTCCTCTCGTTCTAGTCTGGGATAAAAAGATTATCTGATAATTAAGTAGCTGGGTATAGAGAAAACCTAAAAAGTGTGGGTTTGGATATTGCTATATCATTTGCTATGTGGAGTCTTGAAAGAAAAAATATAAGTAAGCTTATGTGAGCTTTGACTTCTTCACTCCTAAAACAGGAGGTACTAAAGTCACCTGGATCATGAGGATTACAAAAGAAATGTCTTAAGTGGGTGCCATAGAGAAATATTTCCTTGAGTGGTAATCATTCCCAGGGAGGTGTGGGGTCATCAAGGCTGGCATCCTCACAGGCCAGGCATTTATGTAACCAGTGACTGAGCACCCTAGTGGCCCACTGCCCAAGTCTCTCGGATGAACTCTAAGAGGAAAGTAATTGGCAACTCCGAGGTTACCGTTTTCCTAAAATTGACCATTCATGAACTGACTCAATTGTCCACGGATCACTGATCACATCCCCCCAAATGTCTGCCCCCCCTTTAAGAACAGACCTTACTTTGAGACTCAGTCTATCTTCCTTCCCAACAGGTTAGGTAGGGCCAAAGCTAAACCTGATAGCCACTGCCTTTGTCTAAGTAACCTTTGGATTTTCTACTGCTTTTAGGTAAGTCTTTTCAACAACTGAGTCAAGAGCCTGACTGCACAGCCCTGTGCCCCAGGAGTAAAAGGTGATGATAGATACCCTGTCCTTTGAGGGCATGGAAACTGTCTTAATGCTGTGGCAGAGCCCTAGCAAATGCTTCCCAACCAGCACACTCTTATTTCGGACAGGCCCACACACCATTGATCTGGTTTTTATGTGGTTCCATTTGAGGTTAGAAAATGGAAGAAAGAAAAGGTTGTTAACTAAATAAAAATGGCCTTAGCCTTTGCTTGATTTTGTCTTTGATTTTTAAAAAAATTTTCTCAAATAGGCTTTAAAGGTGTAGCATGGCAGGTAAGGCCACTTGCTGTTTTAAATACTGACTGGATGTAAGGGGGTGGATCCTAAGAGTCTGGACAGAGGGCAGGAGAACTGCCTGCAGCCTCCTCACCACTGTCCAAGATAGAGTTTGACTCTCTAGCTGCTGAGGAACGAGAAACAAATCCACTTCACCAAACGACCCACACCAGGCTGACGGACATTTGGTAAATGCTGGGCAGAGGCCGCAGTAGGTGGCCTGGCCATCCCTGACTCTCAGGTGACTGTGGGGAAAGGCACAGAGCCAGCTTCCCTCCCTAGAGTCCCAGGCTGTGACCTTCCCCATGACTGCCGTCCTTTTTACCCTCCCTGCCTCTAGTTGCCGGTCCACTCTCACTAGAACAGCCAAAAAGCCAGATGTAGCCCAGGGGACCATAAAGCACATTGTTCAGCAATGCAGAGGCCATCTGAAAGGCACCTCCGCCGACAGGAGAGAACATACTCTGTGTTGGAAAAAAACCCACCACCCAAACCCCCTAACCAACTGGCACAGACCCCACAGCCTTTGGCAGCAACTGCAAAGTCCTGAGCCTTGCCAGGAGAAATAGCTTTGATTTAGAATATAAAACTAATAAGGGTACAGCTCAACAAAGCTGCCAGGTATTTGATGTGTGCTGTGAAGAAAAAACACCCACACCCCTGAGAAGCTGCCCAAGGTCATTAGCAGCTCTTGGAAACAGTATCAAGTTCTTAAAACAAAAACAGAGAAACCACACACAAGTATTCCCACCTGCTCTCCCCTCCTACTAAAGACGGTTTCAAAATTGCCCATCTGGAGTTCTGCACGGGACCCATTCCTGGATCACTGTGCTAACAGGCTTTCATTCCTTCTTGGGATGTCTCAGGTAGGGCCGGAGATACGGGGCCAGGGACATGGTGGGAAGCCGACATGCAGAGAGGACAGGCTCTGGATTTGCCCCAAGGCCAAAGCTTTCAAAGCTCTTTTCTGCACTAGAGTCAGCCGTGAGATAGGATAGTCATGTCTCCTTGGGCTCGCTTGATTCTGGGTGAGCCTTTGGATAAATCTTTTAACGTTTCTGAGCTTCAATTTTCTGCACCTGGAAAATGGAATTAATGATATCGCTTTCCTTGTAAGCTTGGCATTACAAACATAAGGCTCCCGGCTATATTCCTCACTTCAAAGACATCTAATGCCTCCCATCTGCTTAGGGAAGCAATCAAGTCCAAATTATTGGGCACAGAACTTAAGGTAGAAATTACCCATTGCCTTTTGCACTCCTAGAACTCTCCTCTGTGGTACAGGTAGACTTATCAGGACGCCAAACACAGTCTAGTGCGTGGTCCATAGTGGCGCACTGATTTCATCGAGGAAGTGCTGGGCATACTGAGCTCAACACTTGGCAGACACAGTCATAAATGAGGACTCGTGCTGAATGCAAACTAGACGTACACAGCTACCAGGTGCTGACTATGTGTGACTCGTCCTATATATGGCGTTCATACTGACTCATTTAATCTTCACCACAGTCCTATGATAGATGTAATTACATTCATTATTCATTACCCTGAATGAGAAAATGGAGGTACAGACACATTAAGTGAAGATCATCTAAGCTTCAAGTAAAAGAACTAGAATTTGAAGAGTGGCATGGTGGTATATGTCTAAAACTCCAGCTCTCAGGTGGCTGAGGCAAGAACATCCCACGTTCAAATTCAGTCGACGCTACATAGTAAAAATAAAAATGTGCTGTGGTTGAAGCTCATTGGTAGATATTTGCCAGCATGCACAAGGCCGGAATTCAATTTCTGGTATCACCAAAGAAATGGAATAAAATATAAATGAAAAGATAAAATTTACAACTGGGCATGGTAGCACATGAACCTGTAATCCCAGCACTGAGATAGGAGGATCACAAGTTGGAACCCAGCACAGGAATTTAGTTATTTAGCGAGACCCCATACAATGGCCCTAGGTTCAATCTCCAAGTAGCAACATAAGAACAAAAACAAGTATTGGAACTCGAGTCCTGGTTGCCTGGCTGGAAAAGGCATGCTATTAACCACTCACTCTACTGAATTCTGGTAAGATCAGATAAAATTAGGTATCAGGAGATTTTTCTTGAAAACAAACTAGTAGTGCAGGTTCTGGGTAATTATTTTCATAGGTCTGATTCTCCCATTACTGGTGTGTGGAAAAAAGGCTTTTATGACATGTATAACTAACAAGAGAGGCTGGGAGGTAGAAACTGGTGGCAGAATAGCACAAAGAGGCCAGGTACTTACTTGGGGGCAGTGGCGTCGGTAAGTAATTCACAATAGGCTGGGGGAAGGTGTGGGGTGGGGGCAGCAGGGTTTGCTTAAGTAGCATGAGCCAATTGCCAAGAGCCATGGTGTAAATACCACCGTGGTTTATTGCAGGACGCCAACCCGTCTTCTTTGAGGGAGAAGCTGGGAAAAGGTGCTTGTTGTGGGGGAGACTCCACAGGGTATTCTAGACACCAGGTCAATAAGCTAGATGGTTAGCAGGCATCTGACAGGGGAGCTGTGGTGTGGGAGAGCAGAACGTGAAAGGCCTTCACCCTGCCTGAGCCGCAGCCTCCTGGCAGCCGCCTTCCTGTGTGAGACACAATGTACGGGTCCTTCAAAATCGTTTCTTTAATGCTTTTCTTCACTGTGTGTCTTTAAATTCTGGCATCCTCTTTATGCATCAGTGGGCCGTCTTCTTTTACATATGTCTCAGGCCTGCCATGGAAACAGATCACTTGCCTGTATTTTCCAAGAAGAGCCTTTGTCCTTCGATAAAGCTGCTTTTCCTGGCTAAGCTTTAAAAAGAAATAAAGAATGGAGTAGGTTGTTTCTTCACCTCCTCAGCCACTCTCAGTAATTTTTAAAGCTCAGTTCTTACCCATGGTGCTGGACATCTGCAGCAGGCAAGGTGAGTTCGCACAAAGGGCTGGTTCGCCTGCAGAGTGCATCCTGGCACTGAAGTGAGAGCTGCCCAGTTTCTTGGTGTGCCTATTTGATCACTGCCACCAGGCTTGGTGGAAATGCATCCTCCTGACCCTGGTCAGTCACAAACCCATCAGGAGCACAACTGGGACAGGCCAGACAGTGTTGTGAAGTCTCTAGTGTCACCAAAGTAGGAGAAAATATTAAGTGCAGAATTGAGAGGGCCCTTGGAAAACATGTCTCAATTTCCTGCAATTCAAAAGGCCAAGTGCAGTATAAAGTACTCTCCTTTACAGTCCTCTTCTTCTTCTTGTCTCGTGTTGATTCCCAGAGGCCATCTGACAGTGACTGGAGACAGATGTCCCCCTTCTGGGTGTCTTCCCCAAAGTGTTAAAGACATTGCATCACAGTGATATATGCATACCTATATTTATGGCAGCACAATTCATAATAGCTAAATCTTGGAAGCAGTCTGTATTTCCATCAACAGATGAATGGATAAAGAATATGTGGCATTTATACGCAATGGAGTAGCACTCTGCCATAAAGAAAAACTTGCATCATTTGGAGGAAAATCAATGCACTTTGAGTCCACAGTGCCAAGGGAAATAAATCAGAAACTCAAGTTTAAATGCAGTGGACCCTTGACTTACAAACTAAATAAGTTCCTCAGGGCTGGTTGTAACTCAAGTTGGTCAATTGAAGGATCAGGCTCCTTGACATGGCCTTCAAAATCTCTCTCCTATAGACAGACAGATCTCAGTGTCCTTAGAGAGACACTGGCCCAGGATTTCTCAATGAACCCCACACAGGAAAGATGATGTCATGTTCTTTCCAGAAGATGTTAAGAATTAAATCTGTATCTGAGACCATCTGGAAGCACAAGTGGCCAGCATTCAAGTCATAACTTGAGAAACACAACTCAAAACTAAAATTCTAATTATAGAATTCTTCATATGCTAGGTTGGTTGTAACTCAAAGGTCCACTGTATTCTCCTATATGAGAAACCAAAAATATGAATATAGAACAAAATACAAGGTAGATACTATCTCCCCCAAAATGGTAAGGGGATCAATAGATGGAAGGAGAAGGGGAGGGGAGAGGAAGGAAAGGGGAGGAAAAAAGGAATTACGATGTGTTCTGTGCATGTAACATATGTACTGCTAATATGTAGGAAGAGAGAAAGAGAGAGAAGGAAGGAAGGAGAGAAAGAGGGAAAGAAGGAAGGAGAATTGTATAGAAGATACTTTTGCCATCTATTGGCTAGAGGTCAGCTAGAAGTGCTCTTGAATGCCCTACAATACCTAGGATGGCCTCATCAATCACATTTAGCAAAGAACTGAGAAGTTCTGACTTGTGCATAAAAATCACTTAACAAAAACTAAAGATGTAGCATTCTTATTCCAAGAAGAAATCAAAGTCACAAATCATATTTTATTAGCTGTGCAATGCCACCTTCCATTCATGTCTTGTGTTTTAATTAAATTTTATGAACTACCAGTACAAATCAATACACTCCTTTCTCTTACACCGACAGCTTGAATGCTCTTGGAGCTTTTCAACAATGAGTTTACTGTAGGCAAACAGAAGGAAAGGAATCGGGGAGATAATTAGCTCATGCATCTGGTGCTGGCTAATAAATAAATAATCCTCACATGGATGTAGAAACCATTCAGCGTTAACTGTCCTTATTTTTTAAAAAAACACTTTGAAACTGTAATAAAACGCAATTTTCAGAAGCCTCCTGGTGACTGAGTAGGACTGCTTAATTTTAAAAAGAAGTAAGTCATTTCCTCCTAGCCTGGGGTGAGCGAAAATGTAGGAAAACGTCCATCGCACTGGACTGTGGCAGATTAGATCAGAGTTTTTTTTTTTTTTTCTCCTGCTTTTCTTCTTATGGAAACCAGAAGCCAGGAAGAGCACCCTGCTTTGAAAAGAGATTGTTTGGTTCGTAACTTTGGTTTATTTCAACAGGTAAGAAAGTGACTTGTAAGTAGATCAGGACCGCATCAGTTAGAATGCACTTCCTTTTTGGTGAAGGCAAAAATGTCTTTTCCTTCCCTCCAGTGTTCAGTCGTTCCTCCTCCTGCATAGTCTTCAGATAAAATGTCTACACACTTGTTGCTCAGCAGCCCCAGCCTGGCCTCCCCCCAGTCTCAAGGCCGGACCTTCAGGGCCAGACAGTCGGTGTGTTTGGCAAGTCCTCGGATGCCCTTTTAATCTGACATTCTGCAGGGAACTTTTTCACAATGCATCTAAAAATATCTTCTTAAAAAACCATAAACCTATATGTGTTAACTTGTGCTCTCTTAGTAAGGCTTGCAAATTGCTAATTAAATAAGCAGAATATAACTCATGAGCAAAAAAAAAAAAAAAAAAGGAAGTGCTTTTTAAAAAATAAACAAATAGACATGGTTAAAAAGATGACCAGAAAGAGAAGCAGATTATTTTTGGTTAATCTTGGGGGAAAGTGACACAGTATTTGTAGTTACTGGTCCATCTGCTCTGTCGGTCTGATTTTGCCTGGTGTCTTCATGAGGCTCATGATAGTGAATCTCCACTTTTGATGTGGTGTCCTCTGCTGCCTTCTGACATGTTAGCTTTCCTAGCATGAGAGCCACCCTGCTGGACTCACTCATAAAGGAGAACTGCCTTTGCCTTTCACTCCAATGAACTTTTTACAAAAGTAGCCTTAATTCATGAATATTTCACCACGTGTGGAAAACAACAGGTCTGATCTTGTTATAAACACAATCCAAACCTCCACTGCATCAGGCCTCTCATCTCCCAGTCATTCTGCCTTTGTTGGACACTTGTCAGCTCCATCTGGGCTCCTTGTGCAGGCACAGTGGTGATTTTAATTCCTCTTGCATAAAGCCCAATGGAGAGAAATTGAAGGCTCTCTTCTTTTATCTCTTACTAATCAACCATATTCTTCTTGTGCTCTTTAAGAACAGCCTGTTCCTTGTTGTAGCCTTTTTTCTTTTTCTTTTTTGGTAATTGCAAAAGGAAAAAATATA
>PVIC010000649.1:0-45000 GCA_004025085.1 Thryonomys swinderianus | reverse complement strand
GAGAAGAAAACCCCTGGCTCTCTTCAGCTGGGCCCTGTCTGGCCCTCCCTCTCCACTCCTCTCATTCTCCCTACTACACACAACCCTGTCTCCTGCCCACCCACAATTCCCCAGGGGCACAGGCATCCCTGAGGGAACCCACACCCTTCTCTCTGGTCTGAGTAGTCAGCCTGGTCCCTCTGACATGGTCGGTGCAGCTCCCAGCCATGTGTCAGTCTCTCCCTCAGCCCAGGCTGCCCTCACTGCGACACTCATGGCTTTCTGAAATGATAGTGGTGATGCAGGTGTTTCTCTGTTTGCACGTGGTCTTCAATGCTCCTGCGAGTGAATGTAAAAGTTCAATCTTGGCCTCCTTGTCTCCAGCCCCGAACCCATCCCACACACACACACACACACACACACCCCCGGGGCCATGGGCACTTCCTGCTGAACACAGAGGGACCAGTCGTGGGCTGAGGTGGTTCCCATCTAAGAGGACAGACACACTTCAGGTAGGAGACACTGTCAGCAAGCAGTGCAGCAAGGGAAAGGAAGTGCAGGGTGTCAGCTCTCAGGACTATGTGGCTCTAGACCAAGAGACAACACTGTTAGCTCTTTCTAGGGACCTAAGGGCTCGGCTCCTTAGGAACTTTGCCTGGGCCACAAGGAGTGTACCAGGATGCTCTGTTCCAGCACTGAAATACAATTACAATGGAGTCTACAATGCAGGAGGAGAAGATTCTTAAGAAATAAAATAATAAACTTGAAAAACATCTCTCCCTTTCTGTATTCTACTATCTTCATGTGCTATTCTAATAATAATTAGTATTAGTATTTTACAGTACTAGAGAGTGAACTCAGGGCATCCTAACCCTGAACTATATCCATCCCCAGCCCCTTTTCAAACTTTTTTATTTTGAGACAAGATCCAAGAAGTTGTCTGGGCTGGCTTCAAACCTGTGATCCTCCTGCCTCAGCCTCCCGAGTAGCCAGGATTATGAATGTGCACTGCTGTGCCCAGGATGTTGTCCTCATCTTTACACTGTGTTTCAAAGGACTGGCCTTAGCTCGCTCCCCTTGCACACCCTCCTTCCCCACCTTAGAGCACTCAGGGCCTGAACACGCCACGAAAGGACAGTGCATTTGTGGAGCCACAGCTCGTGGTGATTCATGTGATGGGGGATAACGTTTTGTTAGGACTCAACATAAAGCACAAATCAGCATCTCTCCCCAGAGCCGGGAAGGAGGCCACGCTGCAGCTGCATGGAGGCGGGAGGCCGGCAGCGCTGGGCCCCTCAGTGGGGCTGACTTGGACAGCTGCCCATGAGGCAGGCTGGGCTCGAAATAAGTAAATAACACAATGGGGCAGAGTATCCCCTCTAAGGCACACTTTGCAGAGCACCGGGGCCCTCTGGCCAGCCTTGCAGTCACCAGCGATGCCTGCGAACCAGCCTCGGTGCAGGCACGAGCCCTGTGAGGTCACACGGGGTCGGGAGACCCCCTCCTGCGGTTGCTGTCACAAAACTCTTCAACACTTTTGGAACAAGGTCTGCATTTTCATTTTGCTCTGGGACGTGTGACTCGTGCAGCAGGTCCTCCTTCGTGCGCCCCGAGCACCGCGAGCTGCGGGGACTGTGGCCCAGCTGGGCAGCTGCACTGCACATTCTGTATTAGGCCGAGGGCTCCGTCCTCACAAGGCACAGGGTCCGGGAGGGCAGCATGTCCGCCTCTGTGGCTCCTGCTACAGACGTAGGAAGACTCGCCTTCCTCCACTCAGCCTGTGGCTGTGGAGTCCAGCACCACCCTAAGGTGGCCATGGCAACCCCAGGTCCATTTCTTGAGAAGCGTGTGCTTCAGTGCCACTGGAATGATTCATGTAAGGACAGACTCAAATGCCTGCTGCTTCCCTGCACGTCTCCCTCTGTCGTTATCTGCATAACGATGTTTTTTGTACCAGGACATGAATTCAAAGACCCTCAGTGACTGACACCCTCAGCCGTCTTTTCTGTTTTGAGACAGGGTCTCAATAAGTCGCCAGGTTGCCCAGACTGGTCTAGAACTTGCTGCCCTGCCCTCACAGGCTCTCACAGTGCTGGGATTTCAGACCTGTGCCAACACACCCAGCTAGGACTGTGTTTTCTAGGGGTGCCATGCTGGACAGGCTGCTCTCATGCCCAGGATCTAGACTCTGCCATGTTCCAACACTCTCAAGGCGAAGGCTGTGTCTCCTCCTGTCCTCAGCATGCCCAGTCCAGGCTTAGCTGTGACACATGGCCTCTCAGTCGCTGTGGGAGTCCCAGTAAGTGACTGAGGCCAAGGCTTGAACCCCTCATGGGTGAACTGGAAGCAATTAAGCCTTACATGACATGGCATCATGTGGGCAGAGCATGGGTCTGTGAAACAGCAACTATTAATATTATTGATGCTACTTAGTGTATGCTTTGGGGATAAAGAAAAACAGACTGCAAGGATGTACTGGATGGACTGTGCTCAGTAGGCAACTGTAAAAGGTGAAGCCCAGGCTGGCAGTGGCACACAGACTGGAGAAGTGAAGACAGGAGCCTGCCTGCTGTGCTCTCACTGCCAGGGAAGAGCACAGCCATTGGTGCACATGGTGACACGGCCACACTTGTTCAGACACAGAGGATTCTAGGCCTGCTGAGGAGGTAGCCCTGAAGCACATGACAGTCCCAGGACCAGGAGCAGGTGTGGTCCTCACAGCAGGATGGCATGGGGCTCTATGGAGCAGGTACCAGGTGCCAGGTACCAGATGGTGAGTTTATGTGGATTTTGTGTATAATCAGGTTGGGAATTTGCAGTGGGCAATCAGCTCCAACAGGAATCAGGGCTTGTGGTGCCACACTGGAGCCAGCTGGGGGCAGGATGTGTGAGCTGCATCTGGTGACATCATATTATCGGTAACCTGAGACAGACCATGGTGGCAATACACCATGGAAATTGGTAAATGCCACCAATCAGGGCTCTCTTCCCCATTAGGAAATGGGTTGGTAAACATTTACCAGGACATGACTGACTTTATGTTGTGAAGGATTTTTTTAATGGAATTAATCTGTGTTTTGGAAATATTTCTCTAGCAGAGGGTAAAGGAAAATATGAAGTATAGAGGAAGGTCAGAATCGAAAGAGACCAGCAGCAGGAGGCTCCTGCAGGGACCTAAGGAAGAACTGAACATGTGTAACCAGGAAAGTGGGACATCTAAAGGGTGCACTTACTTATAGTCAATCCTTTGTAAACTGTGTGTGTCTACACTGTGGCTCAGCACGTTTCATCTCACATTTTAATGTTCAACTATAAAAAATAAAAAATATAAAATCCCATGGTGTCACTTATTACTAACGATCTGTCTTTAAAGGGAAAGAAACAAGTTGAACACACAGAAAAATCTTAAATTTGGTCGCTGAGTTGTATCTGCAGCCAAATATAAAGTGACAGTGGCAATAGACAGGAGAAGTAGTAACCGGCACACTGACAAATGAAGTCATATTTGTAGCGCTGTGGGGGAAGACTGCCTTTATTTGCATAAGTAAGTAACTTTTATTACAGCTGCATTTTAGATCTCTGTCCCCCTCACCTGTGATTCTGATGTATTCCAGGCAAGACTATCAGGATTTGTTAATATACATGCAGCATCTTTTTCAAGGCTGAGTCAAAATGCACCCTCAGGAGGAATCCTTTCCTATTTACTCATTCACAGCCATTACTTTTTATTTTATACCTTCTCACCACCTACATGCTCTGTCGGCATTATATTAATTTCTGCAGTGTGATGCTCGCCTTCGGGGTTTCTATCAGGCTATTTTCTTCACACTTCAGCTTTCATCTTGATTCGCAGCAAATCTACTTCCACTTCATGAGTGGGAAGAAATCCTGGCTTGGGGCTGGCTCTGCTCCCGGCTAGTTGTATAATGTGGACCAGTCATCCCTCCTTGACAGAAAGATCCTGTGAAAGTGTGTGACACTATATACCATCTTCCACCAGCGTGTAGATTCACCCCTAGGAGGGAGCAAGTGCCTAGGAGATGCTGTGTCCAGTGAAAAGCAAACTCGTGTTTTTCTTTTACAGTTCTTCCAGGGTTGACGAACTTTCAAATTGCCGTGTTCCATTAAACTAACCACAAACACTGGACTGTGACGTAGGACACTCATGAGGTCCAAGTGCCTTTGGAAGCAAACATCAAAGGACGCAGGGTGATTCAGAGCCCCGAGTGTGGACGCAGACTGAATTGTTCTTGCTGTGACCACTCAGTCCCAGACCTGCTGGAGCGCGCTGTCTCTCTGACCTGCCTGTGCGCTCGCTTCTCTGCAGGAATAATGACGGAAGGATGAAACTTACAGATTGTGAAATGAAAAGAATTCCTTGCTAGCAAATAAACTCTTCCTGACTTTGAACTAGAAACATTAATCACATCTGATGTCAAGTTTTAAACCAAATGAACATCAACTGGTTGAAGCAAAATGAATGCTGTGTCCCTTGTATTTTCCCTTCAAACTCTTAAGGAAAGAAAACGAAGTTTCTGTCTCTCTGAGGTAGATGGTGCTGGTAAGCAGATGAGAATTCACTGTTGGGGAGTAAAAGCGTGTGGTTTTGATGTATGAAGCACAGACGCAGATACAGGACACCAACAGTTACCAGCACATCTGTGACAGCGTTCGCGGGGAGAGAGGGCGCTCTCTTTCCTGACGTGCCACCTGGCCTGAGCCCACTGACACCGCGTGGGGATGTGGAGGAGAAGAACACCTGGTCCTCCACAAAGGTGCTGAGGCGCCCATGTTCTGCAAAAGCTCATCACATCAGCTGCCAGAGGTTAGCAGAGGGCAGAAAGGTGAAGGGTACAGGACGGGCCCACAGGGAACAGCTTTTACTACTTCCAGAAGCTGAACCACACAGTCAGGTGCCTAAAAGAATTTCCCAGAAATACCTTAGCGACATGTCAACATTGGAAACCCGTTTACTCTCCCTTTGCAGAGAGACTTGGTCACGTCTGTTTCCGTATTCTGTATCGGAGTTCCTACCTCCTCCCTGAGAATATTCAGTGGGGGAAACTGAGGACAGGATGAACAGACAGCCCCCAGCTCAGACCAGCCTGCTGCGTCCCAGCCCAGGACAGAACACAGCTGTGTACCAGTCAGCCAAAGCCCCTGCAGGGAGACAGTAACGGCGCAGCCCTCCGTTAGCTGAGGTTTTAGCTACTGGCGTCAATCACAGTCTGGAAATGGTAAATGAAAAACTGCAGCAATCAGCGACTCACACACAGTGTAAAGGACGTTTAGTGTAGCTTCGTAATTACTCTGTTGTTATCTCTTACTGTGCCTCATTTATAAATCAAAACTCTGTTACAGGGGTGTGTATGTGGGAAAAGGCGCAGTATGTACAGTTTGGTGCTAGCCGAGGTTTCGGGTCCTGGGACACGCCCGCGGCCTGCCGGTCAGGACGGCCTGCACAGCTGGTGATTCAGCCGGGGAGGAGCGAGTCCTCCGAAGCATAGCCAGCCCCTTCCGGCTGGCTGCGTCCTCCCGCTACCTTGTGCCCCGCTGCCGAATGGATGCTGCGACACATTCTGCTCGCAGACTTGGGACACCTGGTGGCTTCCTGACCCATCTCGAGGCAGAAGCAGAGAAGCCTCCCTGAAACTCCTCGGACAGCCACCTTGCCATGACTCTTCTGAAGTCCGTGTCCAGCCCAGGCTCAGTGCATGCGCCGATGGTGACATCTCGAGGAGGGTCAAGGGCCGGGACCCACCATGCTCCTGGGGTGGGCTGCCTCTTTTTAATGTCTATTTACCATATAACAAATGGAAACACAAATCTTACACTTTTCTTACCTGGCAAGATTTTGCAAACGTGCTCCAACCATGAAGCAGTAATAGTAGGTTTTCCAAACCATAGAAGCAAACTACGGAGGTGTGAAATTACCCTCCTGGAAGGTACTGTTCCTATTTATTTTCCACTTTAAATACTGCAAGCACTTTTAATGAACAAGATGCTAGAAGCAAAGGCCAGAACATCTGCCCTACTTAAAACCCACCAAGGGAATCAGTCCACAGATTTCTACTCGCCGCTCCTCACGGTCAGGTGCCCCCAGTAATGACAGCATGAGATGGAGCCACCCGAAGGCGCCCGAGGGGTAATGACTCACTCACCAGCTGCTGCTCCAGGGGTGGGACGGCATCGTGATGGCCGTAGATTATACCAGGGTTGTACTGACTGAAGAGGACTGGATAGAACACCTTCTTCCCTACAAACCAAAGAACACACGTTGGCCAAAAGCCACAGATTCTGCGATTCATTTTATTCATCTGTGTTCACCTTTCTACAACATCCCCAACATTTACACCTGCTTTGCCGTTTTTCCTCCCCTCAGTGCTGGAGTAGGCGCTAGGAGAGTAGCGCCAGACGGACTACAGATTCTCGAATATTCCTGCGTCCTCAGCACAGAAATCATGTGTAAGATACTAACAGTCGGAGGCTCTGACCCTGGCATATCCCAGAGGGCTGAGTGTGGACTGGGGTCCGAGTGGCCTTTCTCCAAACCCACTCCTGGGGCAGACGGAGGGTCACCAGGGAGGCCAGGAGCCTGGGCAGAAGCAGACTTGGAGAGCCCAGGGTAGTTGCTCCACCGATGTGCATGGGAGGATCCCTGTGTTTTAGTGACTGGATGGACAGCTCTGCCTGAGTCAGGTCTGTGGAAGCAATTTTCCTACTGCGAGTTGCTTCTGCTCCCGCCCCTCCTCCCTTCAGCAACTGCTCGGGGGGTATGTCTCCCCGCTGGGGCCCAAGCTGCTTGACCAGGTCCAAATCCTCCCACCACATTTTCTCCTGTGCATGATCCAAAAGAGAACAAGAAGGGTTATTTACACATCAACTTTGCACAGAGACCTGAAATTACATGTCTCACAGCTCTGCCATGTGACACCCAAGGAACAGTACTAAATTAGATGACTTTTCTTTGTCATCCTGAAGCAAGACTCAGTATAATTCTGCAGACAACAGTGCCCGGTGAGAGGGCACTGAGCGCACCCTGGGTGAGGAGACGCCCAGACCTGGCTGTGTGTTCAGCCTGCACGTGTTGAGGAACTCCGAGGTGAAGTAAATGTCCACGTCACAGAAAAAGAGGAGGACGTTGCTGCCCTTCCAGACGCGGGCTCCGACATCGAGTCCCTTTCCCCGGGAGAACTCTCCATTCAGCTGGATGAAGGTGAAGTTCCTGAAGTTGGCAGCTCTAGAAGGAAAGAGGAAAGGGGCTCAGTTCCTGTCCTCAGGCTGTGCGTACCTGCTGGCCAGATGCTGAATCCCCTGAAAAACACACGACCAGGGACATCACTCCAGGGTTCTTCTTCCACAACCCCAAGGGCACCGGGCTCATCCAAACGGGTACAGAATGGCCCCAACTCAACAGAAACCACTGGCATTAAACAGACCGAGAAAACCCAGCAAACTTCTAATCGGAATTTATCTCTTGTTTCTCTGGCAATGTCCCCAGAAGGAAATCCGTGCTACCATCTCCCGTGAATGCTCTTTGTGAAGGAGAAAAGTGGAACCAGTAAGACGAATCACCCAGTCCAGAGAAATCTCCACGCTTTCTCCAGCGCCCAAGTGAACCCCGCAGCCTCGGACACTAGATCTCTATGGAAAGCATCCTCCTGCCATCTCCTCATCCCTATTCAAATCCGGAAACCAGATGAAATGTCCTCGATATGCATCTGCCTCCATCCAGACTGGAACCTGGGCTCCTGCCCCACCCTCAGGTGAAGAGGAAGAGCGAAGAGGAAGATGACTGGCCTGGGGTCAGAGGCGGGAGCAGCCTCCTGTCTGGCTGGTGGTATGTTAGCTGTGGAAGCCGGGCAAGCCCGTACATCGCCCTGTACCACAGCGGCCTCATCTGCAAAGTGGGAATAATAACACCTTCCTTCACTGTTTCACAGAGTGATTAGTTAGATAAATGACGCCAAGAGCACGAGGCAGGATCCAAGTACCAGTTACTGCTGTCTGTAGCACTGGTGAGAACTCCCAGGCTTCGCAGGCTAAGGCCATGAGGTTTCCAAGAAATAGCAGAGCTGCTGAGATGCAGAGATCAGAGCAAAACTGAACACACCGTGCAAGTGTGCTAGGAACCGTTTTCTATCCAAGATCACAAGAGGGCCAGCTCCTAGCCAACATCATCACGGCTGCTTTCACAACAGTTTCCTCCCCCCCCCCCTACTTGGTCCAGCTCCACCGCTTCCCAGCTTCTCTCTACTCTTGCCGTGTTCAAAAGGCAGGGGAGCCCACTTCTATATTTAAAAGGCTGTCTTGGTTACAAGGTTAACACAAACGTAGTCACCCACTTCCAACGTGTGAAGCTGTACCTGCATCTGGTGATCTCATAGGTAGAACCTGTTCTGCTCTCGCCTCTTTGGTGGAGCTGAGACGGAGCTCCCTCTCTTATCTAGGGAATCTGTGGCCCAGCCTTATCTGAGCCTGATGCTAGACGGGCCTTTCAAGATAGAGATCAAGGCAAGAGGCCTTGTGCGGAGAAGGGTGCGCATCTGGGAGAGGGAAGCCTGTTCCCAGAGCCTGGGGTGTGTGTCTGGCCAGCACCAGGCCCTCTGGGGCTGTTGCTGAATCAGTGAGTGAGCACATGAATTGTTCTAACCCTCGTGCTGTCTCTAATTTGTTTAGGATGAGTCACTTTATGTCTCCTGCCTCGGTTTCACTATCACAAGCAGAGCTCTAAGGGGCCTTTACCATCTATTATTCTGTGATTCTGTTCTTGCTTCTGTCCTGCTCAGTCTCTGAGAAATTCTCCTCTTTCAGAGCTTTATCTCCTGTATCCTCTGGACACAGCAGCTCAGTTCATGTTTTTTGCTAGCAGCACTAAAGCTCCACTCCAGAGCTTTTTTATTGGGGGGGGGAGTACCCAGGATCAAACTTGGGCCCTTGTGCTTCCAAGGTAGGTGCGGTACCACTTGCGCTAAATCCGCAGCCCTCCAGAGCTTTTTAAGTCTGGCACTCAAGACAGCACCCTTCCCTGTGTGGACAGGCATCCGCTTCCCCTGCCCCATATGGTCCATTGCTAGGAAGCTCTGCCTGTGACATAGGCCTGGGTTTTCACCTGTTCCTCTAAGGCCTCTCCAGCCAGGTCTGGAAGGTGCTGGCCACGATCCAGAGGGCGGCTGGGCTGTAACAGCCAGCACCAGGTCTCTTTCTTCAAGTTCACACCCTTTGTAATCCCTTCTCTGACTGCAGGGACGTTTGCTAGCTAATTTTCAGAGGAGAGGACACTGCCATGCCTGATGAAGGAGAAATCCCTTATTCACGTGGGTTGAATCTGACTCTTATTTCAGGGACCCCTTCTGCGAGAGTTTCCAGCATAAATCATGAGAGATTTCAAACCTAAAAATGCTTTGCATTTTAATGACAGCAAGTAACATGCTGAGGCCAGAGACAGGCAGTTTCCTTAATACACTGCATGAGAGGAACACCAGGAATTTCTCCTTCAAATAGACAATAGTTGCCTCACACAGATACATCCAATATGTATGAACACTAAATCATATTGAATAGTTAAGAATATAAGGCAGCAAGAGATACTAAGCTAACAGTGTTGAAGGTACGACAAGCCCATGGGCGGTTAAATCACAAGGAAAGGCAGAGAGAAGGTTGAGTGCTACAAAGAGGGGAGACGAGTATCCGGTACATATGCCTGATCTCCTCTGTCCTGCTCAAAACATTCCATGTCTTAGCTTGAGCTGCCGCCTAACAGATGCTCCTCTTTGCATCAAGTAGCAGAGGGCTGCGGCAAGGGGCCCTGGGCTTGCACGATACTTTTATGTGGTCTATCACAAAAGGCAATTTAATTCCTTTCTCTCCTGTCACCCTCTCTAGAAGGATGAGAATCCCATGCTGCTTCCGTGGCAAACATCCACTCTGAATTGCACATCAGTCCACACTACAATGTGCACACAGGCCACGTCGAGTCTGAGAGGTGATGACCTCGGGGAGGAACCCATCGGTCCGTGCCTTGTGTCTCTGGAGCACATGTGGGACCCATCCACACCTAGCCTGGGCATCCTCTGCGTACACTGTGCACACACAGGCCCCCCCGCCTGGCCTGGCTTCCTCATCCACCCGAGCAACCCCCAGGAGGGACAGTACCCCTGACCGCTTGCCGGGCAGCCTGGATCCATGCTGACTCCTCTCCAAAGCCCCGATGACTTTCTAAGTCCTGATTAGGCAGCAGGAACGTGAGTTTGCACAGAAGGCAGGGTACGGACAGGGGCACTGCTGGTGTGGGAACTGTCAGCCAGACACAGGCATGGGAGAGGGTCCGCGTGCTAAAGGTGCTGCGTCTGTGGTCCCTGCCTGGCCATCAAGGGCTTGGAGGCCTTTCTCCCTCCAAATTCCTCAGTGCACGGCTTCTTTAACAGTCAGGAAGAGCCTTTCCTTTGCTCGCTGGTCCCTGGGAAGGACCTGTGATGACACCAAGCTCGCTCTGGGGGGGAGAGGGAGCTGAGCTGGAACAGCAGAGAAAGAGAGAGAGATGCAGAACAACTTCACTTCCCTTTCCAGAGCAGGGAGATGTGTACATCTCCTGGGCCCGGAAGTGGGATCTGCTCTGTGTCTCAAACTCCTCGGCGCCAACCATGTGCCCCCAGATGACTAGAAATTGGCTTCTGCAAGCAAGTCAGGTCTTCTATCTTCACCTTCTAATCTTGAAACATGCTCGTGGGGCACAGGGCTGGTGTTGCACATGGAAGCGCCCCATGTCCATGTAGCAAGGCCATGCCCAGGCAATGGCACATCAGCTCTAAGTACTGATTTGCCCCCACAGAGTGCCTGGGTTGGATTTGGGGTGGCTACGAGGCTACAACCTCAGAGGCACGTACAGGTTTGTCCTGTGTCACCCTTCTCCACAGTGACCAGGTGTTCACAGTGGATGAGGGACTGGCATGGGCCAGCAGGGGCCCCTGTCTGCTCAGTGTTTCCCACCCAAATTGTGCTTCCTTCATCCACCACTGCAAAAGTGATTTTCTCATTCAAGACCCACAGTTACTGTCCCCATCTCTCCTGTGCCCCCTACAAGGTGAAGTTTCCTCTCACAGCACCCAGACACTTGGCCCATCCTGCCTATCTCTCCCGTGTCCGGGGCTTCCTGTGGCTTTGCCCACGCAGAATGTGTGAGACGCTGTAACAGGCTCCAAACCCTTTGAGGGCAGTGACCACCTTACTTTTTTTCTTTTCATCTCCAAAGACTGTGCAGCACTGTACAGTGAGAGGCACACGTAGAACTGCAGAGAGACAGTAATTTCTGCATGACCCAACAGACACATAAAGAGAAAACATAGAGGCTCATTTCAGGTCCTTCCTGAAGGAGGTGCTGTCTGAAGATGCTTCCCCTTTCTCAGAGGGCATGGACTGTGCAGGGGCCCCAGGGAAACCCCTTGTATACAGACCCACATCCAATATCAAAAAGAAGCTATAACCAATTGATTCTGAATGATAGGCACAAACCTTTATTTTTAGGAAGATAGAAAATACCAGAAAAAGAGTTGAGAAAAATAAGATGAAAACTGGATGTAAATATTAAATTTTACCCACCCAGTGTAATATAATATTTAGTGACATGCCTATAGTCATGCTGTGGGAAGACATGGCCTTTCTCTTGGTAGAAGGGGCTGGGGACTAATAGACAATTTCCTATCATGAATGTGAGTATGCAGTGTGAAACACTACATGATTTGCTTGTGTACTTTTTTCTTCTTTAATCAGATTATTAACTGATGAAAGTCTTGAATTTCCCTCTCAATTCCCTCTTCATAAAATAAATCTGGTGCATGGGGACTCCTCAGTTGCACATTGTCATTTTTACAGAGGTTATAATGACTTGCTCAAATGATTGCTCCTACTGGAGATTTAATTTCCCTAATTGACTTGCATTTCCCAGAATTGCTGGATTAAACATGATAGAAGATCCTGGTGTCTAATGTGATTTAGTCTAATACAGACGTTTTCCCACAACTGCAAGAAAATTCTCTTAATATAACACTTCTCACACTAGCCCTTTATTAAGAACAAAATCTTTAAAACTGTGCACAGAAACCAGTGTTAAATCCAAAAATTGATTGTAGCCCTAAATATAAAAAAATTTATGAGCTCTACTTACGAAGACATTTGAATGCAATGAAGAATCTGAACAAAATATTTTATCACCTAGCTTTTTCACAGTAAGCACCTTCAAGAAGTAATTTAGAATTCCCTAGATTTTGGGTTTACACAAGCTAGTTCTAGCAAGATTCTTTAAGGAACTCGGTTTTTGGTTTTCCTCTGGTTCAACAATTTCACACAAAAATGGGAAATGGTTCACTAAGAAGAGCAAATGATCCACCTAACACCCATGTGACTCAGGCCGCAATTCATTAGAATTCACCTCTTTCAATGTGCAGCCTGCCTTTTCTTTCTTTTTCGCCATAAGCGTATCATCTTTGGCTTTGAATAGGAAAATCAAGGTCGTCATTGGCAGGTAACTAATTTCCTGCTGCTTAGAAAAATGAAATTCGAAGACTTGGCAGCTACCACAGTTTTGGATGCAAAGTAGAGGGTGGCTATGTGACCAGGCCATCAACCCTCGTGTCTGCAACAGCACAGCAGTGACTGTGAAAGGAAGGGCAGAGGAGGACATGAGGCTTCCTTCCCATTAAGGAGCCCTCGCCTCCCTCCATGGGAGGTGGTCAAATGGTGGTGCTCGACAGCATCACATAGATCTCGGGTGTCAGCTTGGGCCAATGCAGAGTGGTTCATATGCCCGTAGCCTCTCCTTGCTCTGTGAAGCATGGATATATGATTGGATACACACTTCCTGCCTCTGTTTGGTCTCCACCCTAAGGCCCACTTCCCTGCTGCACACTACCCCCATGTACAACACAGAGCAGAGGGGGCTTCTTCACAAAGCCTGTGCCCCTGTGCATGCTGGGTCCTGTGTTGTACTCCGTGGACTTTCTTATTCTGGATATTTCATGTAGATGAAAACATGTGTTACTGACTATGGGTGGGTGGGGCTTCATTCATTTAGGCTAATGTTTCTGAGGATCACTCACAATGCAGCATGGACATAATGCATTTTATCAATTATCAGCCGTTGAACATTTAGATTGTCTACACCTTTTGTGTACTGGGAACAATGCCACTATAAGCATTCATCTCGGAATCATAGCAGTGTTATGATTGTTCATGCAAGTAGATATTTTCCATTCTATTGAATAAATCCTTGGAACTGGAACTTCTCGGTCAGGGGTAATTCTGTGCTTGACCATTTAAGAAACTGCCTACTGTATTCCATACTATGGTACCACTTTACATTCCCAGCAGCAACAGGCAAGAGTTCCAATTTCTCCCTATCAATGCCCAGGAAGACTCAGGATTGAGCTGGATATTAGCCATCCCAGGGGATGATGTACACTGTGGCTTGCCATTATCTTCATCTCTTCCCTTCCACACTTAGCATCCAATACTCCTTGCTAAGGCCACCAGTAAAAGGGTGAGTATTAGCATCATGGCCTGTGCTTAGATGCCCCAAAGCCTCATGCAGTTATAGGTGAGGCTTTTTCCCAGGACGCTGGATCTAGATTGTACGTCACTGGATTGATTCATGGTGCAGTGCTCAGTTCAGGACACTAGAATTAAACATATGAGTGCTGCCCACTCTAAGTCATCTGGATAAGATAAAGGGGGTAGAAAGACGCTGTGGCTGCTTTTGCGGAATTGCATACAATGAACCGTTTCTCCCCCATGACACCCCTCTGACAGGTGCCACTCTGCTTTGGAGCCAGATAATGAGGGATCAAAACCTCTACAAACCGTGCACTAAATAAACCTTTTGCTATTTAATTTTCTGTGCTGGATATTTTGTCTCAGCAATGAGAAAGAAGTAACTGTGAAAACTAAGGAGAGTGATAACATTTTCTCTCACATCTACAGATGTTTGTGTATCATTTTTGATCTCATGGGGAAAGGTTTATATTCTGCAAATGGATTTTATAAGTGATTTTATATGCTCTTTATAAAGTTGGAGTTTGAGTCTTAGTTCAGTGTTTTATCGTGAGGAGTGTTGGATTTTTGTCACATGCTTTCTTGTGTACACTGAAGTAGACATATGGTTTTAGTTCTTCAGTACATCAAAGTGATAGAATATGACAATCGATACTAATTGATTTTGCATGACTGGGATAAATCTCAGTTAGGTACAGAGTATAATCTCTTTATAGATGGTGCAGAAGTCCATTGCTAGTATTTTGTTGAAAAATTTTGCATGCATATTTACGAGAGATGTTGCTCTGCAGTTTTCTTGCTTTGTGGGGCCTGTGGTTAGGACCAAGGAAATATTGGCTGCACAGAATAAGTTCAGAAGAATGGTGTCTTCTTCTGAGAAGAGTCTGTGAGACAACTGTGGTTCATTCTTGAAAAAGTTGTAGAAATTAGCAACAAAACAACATGTGCCTAGATTTTCTTCACAGAAACATTTACATTGTTTTGTTATGTGTGGGAGCTAAGCCGAGACTCTTGTGAGTGTCAGGCAAGTATCTTGTGGGGAAAGTTTTACTAAGTCAGTCTATTTATTAGAGTAAATACTAGTCAGATTTTCTATCTTTTTTCTTTTTCTTGGAAAGGCCCTTAATTTCACTGAACAGTATGGAACAACTTTGCCCCTATTTCCAACTGCCTTTCTCTCTGCTATGACTGTATTACAATTTCCACCTTTACATACATGTGTTCATCAACACAGACTTGTCTTTAATGCTTTATGTAGTAAATCATTCAAATCAACAGAAAAATGAGTTGCAAGCAAAAATAATTTATACTGACTTCTATCTTTGCCTTATATGGTTACTGTCACCTACTGAAGATTCTTTTAAATTATTTCCAATAGGGCATGTGCACTGAAGTCCCTCATTTTTATCTGGAAATAATTCTCTCTTGTATTTGAAGGATGGTTTTGTTGTTTAAAGGTTAATAGTCTTTTTCTTTCAGGATTTTAATATGTGACCCCACCTTCTGGCTTTCAATTCTTCTCCACTTGATAATTCTATCACGGACCCCTAATGAGGTGCTTTTCTTGCTTTTTAAAGGTTCTTTGTCTTTGACTTGCAACACTTTGAATACGATCTGTCTAGGGTGATTTCCTTTAGTATATTCCACTCAGACTTAATTGAGATTCTTGAATGTCTTTCATCAAGTTGAGAAATCATTTTCCATCATTTCTTCAACTATTTTTATGCCTCTTTTTCCTCTCCTCTTTCTTGATATGTGTGTGTTGGGACACCTGATGGCTTCTTCATCTTCCTCATGCTTTTTCCTTGCTATGTCTCATACTGTGGATGATAGTTGTTGACCTATCTTAAATGTTTGTGG
This sequence comes from Thryonomys swinderianus, assembly GCA_004025085.1. Classification (NCBI taxonomy): domain Eukaryota; kingdom Metazoa; phylum Chordata; class Mammalia; order Rodentia; family Thryonomyidae; genus Thryonomys; species Thryonomys swinderianus. Next base: position 29,616 of record PVIC010000649.1, on the reverse strand, counting down.
ATTCTTTCTTCAAACTCGATGTTGCTCATCCCTTGGTGAAATTTTTATTTACTGATAACCTTCCAACTCCACAATTTGTTTTCTTTTTTTTTAAAAAAAGAAGTTCTTTAAAGGTAGTTTCTTTAATATAGCTGATTTAACATCTTTGATAGTAAATATAATACCTCAGGGATGATTTCTAATGACTAATTTCTTTTCTGTGCATGGGCCATTATTTCTTTATATGCCTTAGACTTTTTGTAGAAAAGCAGACATTTAAAATAATGTAACATGGCAACTATGGGATTCAGAATCTCTCTCTTACTCTTGATTTACTGCTGCTTACTCATTTAATAAGTTTTCTGTAATCTATGGTGTGTATGATGACTTAACGGCTAGAATAAGATTTCTTTTCTTTTTTTTTTTTAAGAAGGGTCTCACTTTGTAGTTCAGACTGGCCCTGAGCTCATGATGTAGCCAAGGTATACCTTGAACTCAGCAATCCTCCTGCCTCTGTCTCCCAAGTGCTGGGATTACAGACATGAGCCACCACGCCGGGCATTGTGGTATGTGGTACTGATCGCTTGTGGGCATGAGTCACCACACCCAGTATCACTGTATGTGGTTACCGGGGACTGAACCAGGGACGTTGCATTTGCAGGCAGGTGCTGATACAACTGAGCTAAATCTCTGGCCTTGGAATAAGATGTCTTACATGCATGTGCATGGCCTCTAGATTCATGGGACTCTGTTAGAATTTTTCGAGGACTCTGTGGACATCTTATTTCTCTTGTTTGTTTGAGCTTTTCTTGGTTAGTCTATTGTCCACTCTTAGGCAGCCACAAAATTAAACATTTCCAATCATTGTTTGCGACAAATAATCCCTAAAGAAGTCTTTGCACTGAAAAGCTCCAAACCAAGTCAACTAAAGACAACCTTGTGAGTGGGGTCTTCTGGGAAAACTTGGACAGTTCAGATGACAGTCTGTGATGCTTTAATGATCTTTGATTCTATTCTGTCCTCTGGTAACTCTACATGTTTACTGTGTTTGTGGCTGTTGGTTTTGGAGGTCACCACAGAGCTGGATGCAGCATACCAAGATACAGTTCTAGAAAATTCTCTTTCACATCAAACTCAGTCTATCTTTCCTTATGCTCGCTAGATTGTTACAAACTTTGGTTTATTTGTAGAGTTGTAAAAATTTCTTTTTTAACCACTGTTCTCTTTGGTTTTATGTAGAAACATCTGTGGAGATTTTTAACCCATGATCTTTACTGATATTACCCTTCTTCTTTAACTGACACATTCCATTCCATTGTGATCTTAATATCATTTACTTTTTTTTTTGGTATTATATTTTCCTCCACATTTTACTTCCAAAAATTCTAATCCTTCAGAAAAGTTGTAAAAATAGTATATAAGTGCCCACTCAGCCTTCACTTAGATTCACCAAGTGTTATTTGCCATATTTGCTTTCTTTTTCTGAACCATGTGGGAATCAGTTACACATATCATGGCCACTTCACCTTTGAAGGCATGTACTTTTAAGATCCCGGGCATTCTCCTCTGTAACGTTGTAAAGTCTAACAATCATACTCAGGAGGTTTCGCTTTGTCGCCACTTTTAATTGAAACACATGTTCAGATCCCCTAAAGAACAACTCAGACTAGAGGCACATCTCCTCAAAGAGCTGGACTCACCATGTAGTCTATTTAATTTAAGCAAATGAAATTTCCAAAATTCCATTGTTCAAGAAAAGTAAAAAGCAAAAAGACAAGGCTATTCGAATCTCAAAGGAGAAGCTGGGATGTAGCTGAGTGGGACAGAGTTGGTCCAGCATGAGTGAGGTCCATGGTTCAATTTCTAACAATGAAAAACAAAAACCAAAAAAGGAAAAGAAAAAAAAGGGGGGTGGAGTGGGTCCTTTTTCCAATTTTCTTCTAGGATGTCCTAACAAAATGATCCCGAGGGAGCTGTCAGCCAGATCACTGCAAAGGGAAGTGAACTGCTGGCACACGCTATGGCAAGGCAGGTTCCGGATAAAGTACTGAAGCTCTCACCCCTCACACCAGGCAGAGCAGCGCCTCATTCCTCCTACCTTGATCTCAGACACGATCCCTCTGACACAGGCCTGTGCCCTCAGCTGTGTCCTCATGATTGGATAAGGGTGAAATCAGTGTGTTAAATGTCAACTCATACCAATGCATCCACAAGTTTCACTTTTAAAAAAAAATCCTATTACAGCAATAACCCAGTATCCTCTTAGGTTAGTGTTTCTCAAAGCATAGCCGTGGATCACGCACATTTGCATTCTACACGGAACCAGCTGGAAATGCTGGCTCCCCGGCTTCATTGCAGGTCTACTGACTTAGAATTTCTAAGGGCTGGATGCCAGGATTTGCATTTTAAAAAAAAGCATCCCCACTTTTTCCAAAGCATATTTACATTTAAGAACTGCTGTACTAGGCTTTCATCTGAGACAGAATGAGGCTTGGAAAAGTCTGTGAGTTAACAATCAAGCATGGAGAACTGATTTACATTGTTGTCTATGGCAGTGGCTTGTAAACATTTTAACCATAATCTTTACAGAGGGCTATATTACACATCAAGATGCAGTTCATGAATATGCATGCACATACCCAAGTGCGTGCACTGAAAATTTCATGAAATGTTTCTTATCCTTACTACCTGTGATCCATCCTGATTTTTGTCCTATTCTATTTCACTTTTTAAAAAAATATTGGACGTAGTCCACTAAATTGATTTCATAATCCTCTAATCAGCCATAAACCAGAGTTTGCATAACACTCATCTGTAACAATCATTTGCAATAGAGTCAGAAGCAGCCTAGGGAGAGAGGGTGTGTAAACTACTGCAAATTTGTTATTAAATATGATTTGATTTTTAGATATTCTTAAAATGCATGCATTTAGCTGGATGGAAAATTACAATGCTATTCTCCAAATGAGATAAATTTAATTACAAGTCTTATTACCTTCAAAGAACAATTATGGACTTTAGGAGGGACACACAGGCGTGAAAACTCTGATGCTATGTGAGACTGTGAATCCTGGACCTTAACCAGTGGGGTGCTCGGGGTGACTCTCTGAATAACTCCCTCAAAATGGAGCTGTTAAGAGCAACTACCTGAGACATTTCTGTAAATATTAATTACTTCATGCAAGTAATAATAATGTTAGCTATTATGAATCAAAAATAAAATGCTTTCAAAGAATGACAAAGATGTTTAAATAAGTTTACATATTACTATTTGTTCAAGTTTCTTAATTAATTGTCTTTCCCTTGATAAACCTTGAACATTTCTGTGAAAGGTGCTGTGCTGAGTGCAGGAGACAGCTAGAAGCAAGAAGAGCAGTACCACTCACCAGGAAGCTTATCATTTCCTTGCAAAGTAAGAACAACAAAAATATATGTAAGTGGCTAAGTCAGATCCATGTGGCAAAGGCAAAATACTGCAAATGAGAAGCGTCAGAGTTCAGGGAGGGAAGGGTGTGGCATCAGGTAGCCCCATGGAGGAGGCACCAGTCGGGGCGCAAGGATGAGGCGGTTGGTTGATCAGCACCAAGAGTAAAGGTAAGGGTCCAAATTACAGCCCGTTCAGGTGGCAGAAAGCCATGGTGGCATGGGGAGACGTGTCTGAACCATGGAGCATGGTGTGGCGTGGAGCCTTCCCAGGGACGCATTCCCACGAGAGGTGGCCAGACCAGTGCAACACCACATGAGCCGGAGGATGCGTCCCAGAGCACAAGGGACATCAACAAAATGGACACCACCAGATAACTGAGTGAGGCCGCCAACACAGAAACATGAGACTCTGGGCTGGGGATTTAGCTCAAGCAGTACTGTGCCAACCTTTGATGCACAGGGGCCTGAGTTCGATCCCCGGTACCGTAAAAAAAAAGGCAAAGAAAGAAAAATGGGACTCGAAGTAATTTTATCAAAGTTTATATAGCAGTCACTACTTTTCTTTTGTGGTACCAGGGACTGAACTCAGGTTCTTGTGCCAGGTACAGTAACACGAGCTAAATCCCTGGTCCTTAGTAGCCACTACTTCAAGGCACCAATAGACCCATCACTAGCATGAGGTCCTCTGCGTGGCACAGACCAACCTTTGGGTGTTTTCCAAAGGTGTAGGTGAGGCGACCCCACATCTCAAAGGATTTCGTGTCTGTCCTTCAGATTCTGCACATTCTTTGCTCATCAATAAACTTTCTGGCTGAGAATCCTGCCTGCTGGTAACTTGATGTGAAGAATACCATGGTCAACTTTAAGCATTCTAGTCACTAAAATGAGCATTTCCCACATGTTTAAACTATCAACCAGGCTCAGATAAATTTAGTTACATGTAACCACCAGCAAATATCTGATTCCCTTCTGATCAGTTGGGAAGGTGTCAGACTCCAGAGCATAGAAGCTTGTCAATTGTGGCTGCTTATTGGTCACCTGGATAGATACTTAAAGTCCCTCAGTGGTTCTCATCCTGGCTGCACACCAGGAAACTTAAGTCTATGTTCAGACACTGATGGAGACGTTCAAAGCCATCCATGGGCAGAGAACAGGATTCTAACCACCCGTGCTTTTCATTCTTGGCAGACATGATGAGGATGCTGTAATACACTAAAGCTAAGAGGTTTCTTTCTTTTACATCTATGGTATTTAAATATTTTATTTGGCTTTATCACCTTTGGACACATTGATACCAGTTTTAAATTCTTAAGTCTTTATATTGCTTTAGAGTAGGGACAGTAATTTTTTTCTGTAATGGGCTAGATGGTAAATGTTTAGATTATCTGAGTCTTAACAGTATCATAACTTCTCAACTGTATAGGTATAGCACAAAAGTAGCCATAAATAACATGTAAGCAAATGGTCCTAGCTGTATTGCAATAAAACTTTATTTAAAAAGCAAGTGGCAGACAAAATTTGGCCAGTGAGTTATAATTTGCTCTCTCTGCTTGAAGTGTGTTTAAAAATTGTAATAAATGTTCTGACCTTGCATCCATTGATTAAAAACTAGTTTAAAAAAAAGTATGGAAATACTCGTGGCAAGCACTCTCAATTTTGGAATCTTGTCCTTCAATTATTATCCTGTTACTGCACCAGAATCTCAAACCAATCGCTTCTTCGCCTTTTGGCTAAGATCAAGTGCAGAATCTCAAAACAGAAGGTCCTAATTATATCTAAACTATAAGGATCTATTCAGACTACTCCTGCCACTACTACTCATCGCCATCAAAGGTTCATATACACAAGAAGTACTCACCTGACTGGTTACTCAGCTAAGCTCCACAAACCTCCAGGGCAAGGGTGGGGGGAGGCTCATTCTGGCTCCCTCACTGGTACAGGAAGCCATAGGGGCTATTTATTTTGGTAGAGGAAAAAACCCATCTATGCTGCTTTTGAATACATTTATTCCCCATGAAACTGATGACTGAGGTACAAATATACAAGCTTGGGTCTAAAATGCCTGGTTAAATAATTTCTGTTCAAATGAGTAGTTTTAATCAAGGAGGCCACCTCTGGTCACATGTGGTGCATGGAAGCTCACAGGCCCCTCTATATCTCCACTGTCAAAGCCATCACCCCACACAGTGAAGACCGGGTTCAGGTGGTGGCATGCTGGGAAGGAAGGTGTGGAATTTTCCTGCACTGGGCCAGCCATTAATCTCTCGGTTTCCCCAGAGTTAAGGAAAATAAAACCAAGGGCCAAGTATGGACTTGTGCACTCGGTTACCATGACTCCTCTACTCACTTGGATGTATTTTCAAGTATTCCTTTGACTTCATTCATTTCTTCCTTCCCAAAGTAAACAACAGTGAGATGAATTCTCCCATCTTGTTGGATGCACATTTCCCTGGAAAACAAAACACACATATGTCAGTATGTTTGGTTTCTGTTTTTAACCTCAGTAGACAAAGCCAAAAAACAAAACAAAACACAACAACAAAAAAATTCCTTTTTGTGGGGGGAGCACTAAAGGCAAAAAGGTTAAAGCACTAAGTAAACTGCCAGGGAAGTAGAGATTGGGATCCAAAATGCTTCTGGTTGATCATCATTATTTCTGGAATTTGTATTTAACTTATCAATAAAATAATAAGATTTAGATACTCAGATCTGAGATGTGAAACCTCAGATGCAAGACACCGCAGGTTGGACCTTCTACAGGCGCTGCTGCAGGCAGTCACATGCAGCAGGAGCCCAGGAAGTACAGTGATGTAATCTATGTTTGGATGAGCGGCTGAAGTGCAGATGGGGAAGGGCTTCCATGCCTGATAGTGGTTTTCTTCCAGTGTACTAAACATGGAGAGTCTTAAAGACTGAACGAGCCATGGCAGAGTTATACTTTTGCTTAGGATTCTAGAAACCTGTGCAAACATCCAATAATAACACTGTCAACAAAATGATGAGGCCAGAATATGGTTTCTGCATCCCACCTTTGCCAAGCAAGCATCATTACCTCACTGCCAGGCCCCGTTCCCTTGGGTGACTCTGAGGAACCCCAGCGCCCAGCACCTGACCTTCCAGGGCCCTGACAAAGCAGCCTCTTGGCTCCACCCTCCATAGCCAGGCCTAGTTCTGGCCAGAATTGACCTGTTTTCCACAAAAACTTATCTTTTGTTTGTTCATGTCTTAGTCTCTCAGCAGTAACACCTAGCTAATCTGGTGAGGGCCTCTGCTGAGTTTATTTGATACATGTATGTGCACTGTATAAAAGTACATGAGCATGCTTGTGCATATATGTGCATGTAAGGGCATGTACTGTATTATGAAAATGTTTATGCATACAGGTGTATGTTTGTGTATATGCATACTTTTCACAGGAATTTTCCAGAAGCAAGTTAATGAAGAGGTTCTACTGGTGAGATGTTTTTGTGCTATTTTGATAATTTGCATGTTCTTCCACTTTGTTCCTCTGTTGACCACTGTCTTTAATCCCTAAAGAAAAATCCACATCAGACTTTTCCAGAAATATTAGACTTCAGCTTTAGTTCCTTGGTGCTTTCCATATAAAGACCTCAAAAAGGAGTGGCCACCTTCCTGGGGTTACCAGGAGAATCTACAATAAGAGTAATAGTATCTTCCCTTGGAAAACTTACCTGGGAAATAAAATGAACTCAAATAAAACAATCAGATCACCTTGGGACACTGAAAAGTGTAAGAGCTTCAAGAGGCATGGCAATTCCTATAGGCTGGCCCAGCTGGGGCCTTGAAGGATAGGAAAGGGGGAGAGAAGAAAGAAGAGGATCTAAGAGAACTATCAGGGAAGCTCCTACCGACACTGGATGAAAGGCACACAGAGCGCAGTCTGGTGCAGTCGTGTTCTGAGAATTGTTCCTTTTTTGTGGACAACGGTAAGAGGAGCTTTGAGAGTACAGACCGCTGGTAGAGCCATCAGAAGGAGGCCAGGGATGGAGCAAAAGAGAAGTGTGGTGATGCACTTCAAAACCAAGAGCTCCACCATGGACATGGCCCCACAGAGTGCTTCTGCACCTACCATCAACAGAAGTCTATACAAGAACGATCCCTTTGGCACATGACCATGTACAGCTTTACTGCCCTCAGCCAGGCTAGGAGAAAATGCACAGGGTCAGGTATTGGGGGAAAATGAACTTATAAACTGAGTGTGCAAGTGGAATAAAAAGCCATCTCTAATCAGGAGAGGGTCACCTGCTGAACCTGGTAAAAATATCAAAAGTACTCTCATTTTTCTAGTAACATCTTCACTGTCTCCCTCTTTGGTATTTTAACACCCACTCATGGCACTTCCTGTTCTAATGGAATGAAACAGAATCCCAGCACTCTGGGAGGCTGAAGCAGCAGGACTGCAAGTTCAAGTCTAGCCCGGGAAACTTAGTGTTTAGAAAGACCCTGTCTCCAAAAAACAAAACAAAAAAAACCCCCGCAATGTAAAAAGGGCTGGGGGTTTAGCTCAGTATGAAGCTCATATGTTCAGTCCCCACAGAGACAGAGAGAGACAGAGACAGGGAGAGACAGAGAGATAGAGACAGAATGAGAGAGAGAGAGATACAGAGACAGAGAAGGAATAAAAATCAAATATGAGCTGGGCCTTTAACTCTCATGATCAGGTGAGAGAGTAGCTCAAAAAGGCAAAGTAGACCCGGTGTTCACCTATAATTTCATTCATTCATTCAACAAATATTTGTTGGCACCATAACGTGTGTCAGGTAATTTACCGTGGGACCTTAAAAAATGAATGAGACAGACCTGTCTGCCCTTGGGGAGTTCTACACCTATCCTTTGAGACCTAGGCCATCTGTAAAGAAATGAGCAAAAGTCCTATAAGAATACACCCTGGCAGGGTGTAGACACAGCCACTGGGTCTGAATAGTCCCCGTCTTTCTAAAATCCACCCTTGCTCTGCTCCATCCCCTGGGAGGCTCTGTGTGAGGAAGTATAGATGTGGGTGACTGTCTACATGGGTATGTTTCGCTTGGGATATAAAAGGTTAAAAAATAAAGTCACAGGGATGAAACAAAAGGAAAATCTTAGCCATGATGTGCAGATACTTGGCTTAGTGCCACCGATTCCTCGTACCTGGATCCTGATGTCCAGACCCCTGGAGGTGACCTCTGTGCCTCCCTGAGCACAGAGACATCATGGAAGTAGTGAAAATGAAACCTTTGCAACCATCTCAGGGAGTCTGGCCCCCATCACCAAAGCCCTGGGTTTCACTCCTGTACTGCAAACAACAACAAAAATAAAAGAGCAATCCCGACCTTTCTCTGCTCTCTGGCTTCTCTCCCCACCCTGTGATTTCTCTCTCTCCCACTTGCCCCTACTAGGATGTCATTCACCCTCTGCCTAACCAGTGCACCATGTCCCTGGATAAATCTCTAGTCTTTATACATGGTCAGTCTCAGGAATGTCACTGTTGTGATGGAAATCTGACTGATATGCACAATTTTAATCATAAACACTGAGTAAGGACCAGGGCTGTACAATGTACTATTCTTACCAGAGTACGAATTACAAACGGTCATTGTATATAATCTCCACTGGGGACGACCATCCAGGTTTTCCTGGGGTTTTCCAGGTTTTAGTGTTGCAGAGCCTACACACTAGGGAGTGCTTTCACCTCAGGCAAACTGGGACAATTGGTCACCCTACTTACCTCTGTAACTTTTTAGTTTTCTGAGGAATGAACAACTGAAGACTTACCATTAATCTGAAATGAAGTAACCTCAGTAATAGAGGGATAAAGAACCAAGGGGATGCAGAGGAAAATGTAGTTAATTTCTAGTGAGTGATGGAGAGAGGAGTATCAGGAGGAGGGAATGTCTCAGCTGATCCCTGACAGGTAAGTAGGCTCCATACAATTTGGGAGGAGCAGAGAAAGGCTTTCACAGCTGATAAATGCCATAGCTGGCAAGAGAGTCACAGGTCTGTCTTTTCATTCCCAAGTCAGTGTTCACTCAGATGTACCAGGCATAAGGAAAAAAATCTATTTGAAGCTTAAGGAGGGTCCTCTATGAATGAAATAATACATACTACTAACCCATTAGTTCCCAGGCTCTCCCTATGTTGCCATGATGTCAGGAAGAAAATCCTTAGTCATAGGGAGACTAGAAATAAGGTAAAAATTTACCCCTGGGTACAGAGCATGGAAGTAAGGAATAGGTATATTCCTGGAGAGGGGACAGATGGTTATTGAGGGCCTTCAAAAATGTTTAAAAAACTGTAGTCTTCCTTTTATTTCATAGGTTTTTCTCCTCACTCACCATGTCATAATCAAATAAAACATTTTTCTTCTAGTCCATTGTCTGTGTAATCCGTGTTGAGAAATGACAATAAATTCTTTCATCTAAGAAACTGGGACCTACTTTCTAAGTTGTCTACTTTAGAACAAATAAAGCAAGATCATTTTTCAAGTGGCCAAGTTGTCTTAGATTCATGTTTCTAGCAATTTTTTTTTTTTTGAGACAGGGTCTCGCTTTGTAGTTCAGGCTGGCTCTGAGCTCACTATGTAGCGCAGGCAAGCCTTGAACTCAGCAATCCTCCTGCCTCTGCCTCCCAAGTGCTGGGATTACAGGCGTGAGCCACCATGCCCGGCACTGTGGTATGTGGTATTGATGGCTGGTGGGTGTGAGTCACCACGCCCAGCATTGTATATGGTTACCAGGATCTAACTCAGGGCCTTGCGCTTGTGAGGCAGGCGCTGGAACCACTGAGCTAAATCTCCGGCCCTCTATGCAATCTTGACTCAAAAGAAATCAACATCCATTTCTATTAAGTTTCTAAAGAGAAATCTTTATCCAAATAGGTAAATGACTCAGGTTAATGTATATCAAGTGTATTAATGGTAATACTTTCTTGAGCAACACTCAGATATGAGTGGAGAGGCAGCAGGGCTTAAGTAAGGTGGAAGGTTATACCATACAAAACAGAATATTACTGTTTCTTTTGAGAAACACAAAACCAGGAATTCTTTGCTATCACAATTCAACATTTGATGGTTTGAGGCCTGTTACTATACTAGCCAAAAGTGATTCTATAGTGAGGATTTTATACTTATTTCCAGAAATTTCTACAACTATCTTAAAGGTTCTATGACAGAAAAGAAGAATTGCTGAAGAGAAGTCATATAAAAATTTATCTGATGCTGTATTAAAGCATCATAAATGCTTTTAGAGGGATGAGAGAAGAGACAGAAGGAAAAAACAAAGGAGTATATTAAACCAAAAACAAGCTATCCAATCTGAGGAGGGACTCAACAACCAAAAAACAGTTTTCAGTCCAGCTGGAAGAGGTCACAATAAACAGCAAGCACACTTGGAATGAACGGAGAAAAGTTGAACAGAATCATGAGAAATATTTTCTAAAATTTTTTTCCGAGAGCTCAGAGATAAAGACCCAAAGAAAATCTATAGCTTCACTATAATGAGATTCTTCCTCGTTAAAAAAAAAAAAGAAAAAAAAAAACTACACACACACACACACACAGTGAAATAATGGAGGAGCTTACAATCTACAACATGGAAGCTGAGAGGAACTCAGCAGCCAGAAACAAAGGTACAGACAGTTTCAAGGGCAAAATGAGGTGTTTCTTAGAAAACAAAGACAAGCAAGAGGGTATAAGACTAGACACTACTGGGGAAAAGGAGATAGGGCCTAGATCTGTAGCAAGTTCTACCCATGAGCACCCTCTTCCTGGTCACAGGCATGGAAGCCCTGTGGTCCCAAGGAGGAAGGCAGGACATTCACGGGGCAGGGAATGATAGAGGGAGCCTTTGCGGTTGCCATATGGGCCATGATGACATAGTACGAGTGATGAAGCTTGCTGAAGTGATTGGCCACCTCCCCTGGGAGCCAAAGACTATGTTCTGGGGCAAGTCAACTCAGCAGCACCAAGAGCAAAGCAGTCTGTTTGCTTCCAGTGAGTACAGGGGATTTATCTTTGCTTAGTGAGATGACAATATTCAAGTGTTAGCATCATGAGTTTTTCTTTTTTTTTTTTTTTTGAGACAGGGTCTTGCTTTGTAGTTCAGGCTGGCTCTGAGCTCACTATGTAGCTCAGGCAAACCTCGAACTCAGCAATCCTTCTGCCTCTGCCTCCCGAGTGCTAGCATTACAGGTATAAGCCACCAAACCCAGCATTTGTGGTATGTGATACTGATTGCGAGTGGTCATGAGTCACCATGCTCAGTATTGTATGTGGTTACTTGGAATCGAACCAGAGACCTTGGGCTTGCTGGGCAGGTGCCAGAACCACTAAGCTAAATTTCCAGCCCAGCATCACGATTTTTGTAAAAATCTAGGACTATCATTCTCTCAGTGTTCACTGTCTCTTAAGTAAAATCCCTGAGGGTCTAGGAAAGAGCTCCTCTTATCCAACAGCAGGCAGATTTCCTGTCATTAAACTAACCTATATTTTCCCCTTTTCTCCATAGCTTCTAGGAGTTTCTGAAACTTGGCATTTTGAAGAGTTTAAATTGTTTCTGTGGGTCCCAACCTCTAGTGTACCTCTTCTTCTTTCCTTCCATATTGCAACTAAAGCCTTGAACATGGAACTTTATAAAAATCCTTTTATTAAATTTGTATTTTTTGTCAACACTAGTTTTAAGATTTGTTAAATGGCTATCATAACATTGAGAAGGAAACAAGATGGACTTGAGTCCATCTACCCTACGCATCCAGTGATCAGTTTCACCCCCTGGGCATCCACACACACCCTGGAGCATGACAACCTGGGTCCAGGTCCACGCACTGCCTCCCAGTGCCAGGTGGTTCCCCAGGGGTACTGTCATCTGAACAGGCTTCCCAGAGTCTCTGTGGATCTCAAGACCAGGTCTGCTCTCTTGGGCGTTCCAATGTTCACATCTATTCCTTTGCCTAGAACATACTTGTTCTAGGCCCTAACCGAGTGCGTCTTTTCTAGGTGAACACTTAGCAATTTATGCTGAAGTGAAAACCTAAAATTATCTGTTGGAATCAACAAAGAGGTGGGGGGGGGTTCTCTTGTAAAATACTTCCGTTTTCTTTAGATGGTCCTAAAGCTAAGATGCAGAAAGCCACACATAAAAGATCCTCGGCCAATTCTATGCCAAACACAAGGCACTGATCTCTGAAAGGTCACGCACCAGGATAATGTTTCAAATAAATCACCTCAAATAGTGATAGTTACAAACTATGTGCCCCAAAGAGTGGAAAATGGCAAAAATCTTCCCCTCACATAGTAATCAATAAACGGAACATATTTTTCTGCCATCATTTTATAAAGAAGCCAAAGGGCTAGAGATTTAGTCCAGTGGTTCCAGTGCCTGCCTAGGAAGCACAAAGTCCTGAATTCAGTCCCAGGTAACCACATACAACAATACCGAGTATGGCAACTCACACCCACCAGCAACCAGTACCACATACTACAATGCCAGGTGTGGTAGCTCAAGCCTGTAATCCCAGCATGTGGGAGGCAGAGGCAGGAGGATTGCTGAGTTTGTGGTTTGCCTGTGCTACATAAAAACCTCAGGGCAAGCCAGAACTACTACTCTGTCTCAAAAAAAAAAAAAAAAAGACCAAAGAAAGAAGTGGAAGATTTAATCACAGCCTGGTGCAGCTCAACTAATCTCTGCAAAAACAGGGAATTTGACATAAATAAAGGGAGAAAGGGGTAATCGGCTTTAATCGGCTTTGAGGCCCTCAAACACTGCAAATAGAAATTCTAGTCAGTCCAGCTACTCCCCTTCAAAGCATCTTCTTGAAAGTCTTAAAGACACTGGGGTTACATGCATCCCAGTGTTTAAGCCAGTGTTGTAAGTCAGTCTATTCCTGGGAGAGAGGAGATAGAACCTAGATGTGCAGCAAGTTCTCTGGTCAGCACCTGGTATAAGTCATAGTAGTGAAATTGTGGAGATGGGCTACATGTCCATCAAAGAGGAAGGGATAAAAAAAATGTGGTATTTACATACAGTATAATACTACACTGCCATAAAGAAGGCTAAGCTTGACTTATTTGTAGGAAAAGGGATGTATTTTGAGACCACAAAGGTAAGTGAAATAAATTAGACAAACAGGTATAAATATTACATGGTTTCTCTTACATGAGAAACTTAAAATATAAGCAAAGAGCAAAAAGCAAGGTATATAATAGTAATTAGGGAGATAGATCTCTTGAAAAAGGGAAGGAGATCAAGAGATTAAAGGAGAAGGAGAGATGGAAGAGGAAAGATAAAAATGAAAGATGTCTTATGTGTATGCACCAACTTCCTATTAAGACATAGACCACTGTGTACTGCAAACATATACTAGTAAAAATTAATTCTTTTAAAATAAAAAAAAAACCACCATCAGAGCAAGAAGGAATGGGTAAGGGATATTGGGGGCCAGATGACATGTTTAATGCATATTTCTTCTATGCCCCATAAGACCATTAAAGGAGCACCCAAAACCTTCTGTCTCCCTCCTTTTGACTTGAAGGAATAGAAAGCACTGCTGGAGAAGAAGATGAGGGGAAAGAAATGAATAAATGGGGTTGATTCTGGGTTCCAGGCCTCACCTGAGGACCCACTGTGTGAACCAAAAACACCACCCTAAGGAAGCAGATGCTTCTCAGCTAGATGTACGTCTGCTTCAGGGCTCAGAAGAACCACAGAACCGAGGCCTGCAGTCTGGGTGAGCTGTCTCTCCACTACCCAGCCCTTCACACCACAAATAAAGAGGACAGGACAATATTCTGTCCTCACAAAGCAGCCAGGAGTAGATGCATACAGTTCTCAGAATGAGAAGAGAGCCAAGGGAGGTCCACACGTATTATGGCACAGCAAACAGGAAGCCAGGGGACCCTCTGCAGCAGATACAGAGGAAAGATACGAAGGAACATTGCCACAACCGCCTCCTAGGAGGAAGGAAACAGAGAGAGAAGGGGGGAAGGGAGAGGTTTAAGAAGTAGCGTTCAAAACAAACAAACGTCTAGTCTGTAAGAAAGTTGAATTCAGACAAAAGATTTTTTTGCAGATATACCACACTTTAAGAAAAAAGTGAATTTGATTTTTAAAAAGGGTACAAAGAGGAAATGACAAAAACAACAAAATAGGACTAAAAGGCACATCATGTGCTCAGGAAATACATCAAGAATCAAAACAAACAAAAATGTTAAACTGGAAGTAACAAGGTACAGAGTAGATAAATGAGAAAGTCAAATTACTGACATAAAGGGAAGAGTTTAAGTGAATGTAGATGAAAGACTATGGCACTGAAAACCAGAGAGACACTAATAACGGAAATGTGTGAAATATACAAACATGTCTGTGCAGCACAGATCCAACCATGGAGCCCGAACACTTCGGAGCGCCAGTCTCCCAACAGCCAGGACCCACAAAACAAGGAAGGCAACTGCGTCATGGGCAAATGGCTACAGAACAACAGATACAAAGATCACATAGATTCCATTTGACGTACTATAAACCAAGGCACAGAAACAGGGGATTCTTAGGCAAAAGTAACTCACTTGCAGAAGAGATTAAAGATAAGGATCATAACACTTCTCCAAGGTGTCGATCAATGCCAGAAAAATGTCTACAAGGTCCTGAGGAAAGAACAAACGCCCTTCCCCAAGAGCTTTTGGACCAGCCACACCATCCTCTACGTGGCAAAGACAGCAGTTAGAGACCTCATGTGCAAACACAACTCTTGCGACACCTCTTACAGTGAAAAGATCTTCTAAAAGTTCAGGACTTTTCTCTGCCATACTTCAGATGTTCTTCTCTAAATTTAAGAAAGGTAAAATTGGTAGGTCATAGTAGTGCACACCTATAACCTCAACACTCTGAGAGGCTGAGGCAGGAGGACTGCTATGATTGAGGGCAGCTTGTACAACTGAGTTTCTTACCAAGACTCTCTCACCGGGAACAGATGAGCCTCAGAACAGACCACTCTGTCATGCCCCACTTTTTTGAGGGATTCAGAAGTTACTAATTGCAGAGGAAACTCAGCCTTCTGCCCCAGTGCCTTCTGCTCTGGAGCCCTCTTTCTGTGCCCTGTCCCTGCCCCTCACCTGTGTCTCCACAGTGCCTAGTTCTGTGAGAGCAGATCCTACTTTTCGGGAAGGCAGGAAGCACCTCTGGAATTCCCCTTCACCTCTGCATTTGGGTGCAGTGTGTGACACACTCAACAGACTCCAAAACAACGTCCAAGAACCAGTCCTTCCCTCATCCCCACCTCCTCCGAGCTGTTGGGGACATGTTATTAGCAAAAATGCCTAGCATATGTGTGCGTTTTAAACATTAGTTAGAATTACATCCCGTTTTACCAATCCTATTTTGAAGACTTATAAGCTACCACGTTCACTTTTTTCAACACCACTTCTGTTCTAATCATCTTCCTATTATTAATGACTTGCAGTCCTCACTGCACTGAAGAAAGAACTGATCACAAATCCCCAAGAGAATTCTGCTCTCCTAGGGCCCCTGAGGGCCACATGGAGGACCTGGCCTTATGCCAAGCAGGTGTCCCTTTAGTGCACCCACTCCCTGGCCAAGCCTGACATGTTCCATGACCAGACTGTGTGCTGAATCAAAGCTCAGAATGCTGAATCCAGCCATCGCGCGAAGCTTCCTAGACAAAGCAACATACCAGAACCTAGTTCTAGTAGCAGAGAGTAGGACTGACTTAATGTCTACTGCCGATCACAGGGCCAATTGTTCTCAGCATGTAATGTTGAATCAACCAGTGGCGTTCTGCCAGCCCAAAGAGGAGACACCACACAAGTGCAGAATCACTGAAGGAGCCAAGTTTTACACACACACACACCATCTCAGTACTGGATGCTTCGTGGTGAAGTAACTGTGTACAATGGGGAGGGTCCTGCCAGCTGGGAACAGAGGATAGTTGAGCCCACTTGCCCTGGATTATGCCATGATGAGAGGCAGAACTGTAGCTAAGAAAACACTAGTTTAGAGCCAGGGACTAGAAGAGAGCTTGGGAATGTGAGAGTGTCTGTACCTGTAGAAGAGACAGGAAAGCTGCCGTTCCCTTCTTCTGATTCTTGGAAGGTTATGCTGGTTATAAGAAAGAGGATTTGTTCAATCATTTCTCTGGATGCTAGAAGTATACTCACTAGATAAAAACTATGGAGAGGCCAACTTTGGGCCCAAATCATGAAGAGGTTTCCACTTGCACCTGGTCTAGACAGGAAAGTAGCCTGCTTGGAGAAGCACATGTTACCTTCTCTGGAGAATCACATGTCAGGACTCTAAACTAAGACATTAGAGCAGAAGACCTCAAATATCTCTTCTAAGAAACGACTTGATCCTCCCATTAAATAACTTAATTATAAATAGATTATTCTGTAAATTAAAAGTGTGTTTATCAGCCCGAATTTTGAGAGGTATCAACTACATCCTGACTTTTAATAATGCAAACAATGATTAAAGATTAAAGGTAGGCTTGATCTTCTAATATTTATAATCAGATCCTACAACTTTGTCTCTTTGAAATATGTTGACTAAATTAGTTAACTGGGGAACTTCAGTGAACGTATGGGTTGGAGAGAGGAAGGCCTAAAAGACCCTGTGCTATAAGGGAAGCACATTCAGACATAGGAATTAAAACTGTATCGGTGCACCTGAAAATGAAACTCCACCTAGCTTTACTGGCTACAAAGATGAGTCCTGGAAACCTTTTTGGTATAGTTCTTGATTCACTCTATTAGGAAATGTAGCTTAGTGTAAAACAGGCCCTGACCCAGTCCTCTCCAGTCACGCTAAAGCCAGACGCCATCCGCTGAGCAGGGCCCTCCACTAGTGCAGGTCACTGTGGACAGGAGCTGGGTCCAGCCAGCTCCTCCCCGCTCCTGAGACAGTGTCCGGCAGTGTCACCCACGTATCTTGAAGAGTCTCAGTTCCCACTGTTTCCAAACATGAGCCCAAACTCAAGTGAGAACCAAACCTCAGAGGCACTGGGTCATCCATGTAGATCCTGACAAAAACCCAGGCCTTCTCACGTTCATTCTGAGGGTAAATATGCTTACCAGGGAGTTTTGTAATTGCTCTAGGGAAAGGCAAATACAAATGATAAACTTCAGTTGAAGGAAACATGGTTTGAGCAGGCAAGAGAAAGGAGCCTTTGTAGTTGTCGGGGGAAATGAGGCAGATGACGGGAAATGATACCAGTATACTAACCTGCATGGAGCCAAGGGAGATAAATACTGTGTGCAAACAAACAAACCTGAAATTCTGCATGAACTGCCGGAACTTGTCCGCCCTTCTGGCTAGGGGCACGATAACGTTGATAAGTGTGCTGGCCATGTTGAGATTTTCCTTTTTCACTTTCATGATTGGGCCAAACGGTCGAAACAAGACAAGTCGTTTGAATTCGTGTTTGTGGTCCCCTTTGAAGGTGAGCTCGTACAAAGTGCCTTTATCCTTTTCTGTTCGATAGATCCCTATTAACAGGAAAACAAAGAAAGCTGGTTAAAAAAATAAAGTTTGCCTCTTGAGTATCTTTATAAGCAAGATCTAGCACAAAATGCCTTTAAAAATTGATATTAAATCTCCGCTTCCAACACCTATTAAAAATCTCAAAAGGCTTCCAATTAAAAGTTCCATAAAAATAAAGAATTATCAATTTAAAAATCACAGTTATGAAGACTTCACCAAAATGTGGGAAAATACCTACAAAGTTAGATACAAAATTATATTTATATTATTCAGTTATTTAAGGAAGAGCTTTTAGCAAATAACCCAAATAGGATAGATTATGATGCAGAGTAAGATGTATCTTTTCTTCTATTACCCATATTTCCTGCAATATGATTAGAAGAACATGAACAACACTGTGTAGTTTATTTTAGATATGTGCACTAAAATGACATGTTAGAAATTATAGCTATTCAGATGGCAATCTATTCAGGGCATCTTAGAGGAGCTCAGGGCCAGATGCATCGTCTGCATGGAAGCTTCTAGAAGCATTAAAGCAAGCAACACACAAAGTGGGAGATATGCATATGCCCTACACCACACTTAGTTTCCCACTTCCCTTTCTACCTCTAAGTAGCCTGACTTATTACTTCAGAGGATGTACTTTCTGGCCAGACTGCTTGGGCTTCAGTCCCCCAGCCCCACAGATTTACTGTGGAAAGTGAACCTTTCTGTACCTCATTTTCTCCATAGGTTCCTGTGTAAAGTAAATGCTTCAATTCATGCCAAGGCATCACCATGGAGTGGCACACAGTAAACAATGAATGTTCTCCACCATCCTCACCCGGCCTTGTTCTGTCAGCCTTGTCATGGCCAGGCAGACAGAGAAGATAAGGGAGTAAGAGGGGAGCCTATTTACATTCCTTTCAGACTCTGTTCCACCTCAGCCATGTTACTGAAGTGTCACCTGTCAGGCTGAAGATGGCACCACTGCCTCTCAGTGACGAGATGATCCTCCCCGGGGCCAATGTGATGGAATTTCCCTGTCTAAAGAGCAAGTACTTTCCCTGATGGCCAGGATCTATTTCCTGCCTGATATCATTCATATGATGGGTACCTTTTACAAAGTCAGGAAAAAATAAAATAAAATTCAACCCATGACTAGAGAAGTTTTTAGTTTTTATTTATACCGTGTTATCTATTTTACATCTCCTTCCTCTCAATCTTCATGTTATTCAGAGAACACCCCCCCCCAGGTTTTAAGGAGCCACAAAAATAAACTTCCAGGGGAAAAAAATGTCTGCCTCTGGTGAGTTATAGGCTTACAAGGTTCCTCACAAACCCCTTCTCTTTTTTTCCTCACTCTCTGTTTCTTCCATATGAACTAAACATCTTCAGAAACACTGCAAATTTCTCCTCTCTGTTCTCTGTCTCATAGGAGCTTCTATCCTCCATCCTGAGCTTTGATCCTGCTCAAAGTCGGGCTCTTCCTAAGCGCACAGGGGAGTCTGGTGCCGTGGCTCCTCACGGTGGCCTCCTCTCACACAGGCCCACCTGAGCCCTTCAGAAGGCGCACTCCACTCCCCAGGCACTGAGCACAGTTAGCAAGGACACAGGCACAGAACGACAAGGACTAGGTTCTCCACCGAAGCCTGCTCTGGAGCTTTGGTAACCAGGCACAGTAACTCACTGCTGTCAGGGAAGCTGAGACAGTCCTGGTGAGCTCCTGCCGGAAAGGAATTCAGAGGCATGGATGGGGCAGCCTTGGAAGATGGAGACGGTTCATTTCCTTGGAAGCTCCAAGGACTTCTTTGATAACCTTATGTGGTTCCTTTCAAAGTCTGTTAATTCTTTCAGGCAATTAGTCCCCCTTGAGGAAACGGGCTTTCTTTCCCACCTCTAAGGTCAAGAGCAGCTGGTTAACTGCCAATTCCCAAGGTCCAAATTAGATGGGGCTGAGTCAGAATGGAGTCACAGTTGGAGACAGAGGGCGCATCTGTGTGACTGAAACAGGCCCGTGACTGAGCCTTGTCAGACTTCTCACTGGATGTCAGCAGCATCACTTCCTCTCATAGTCATGAGCCTAGAAAGGGCCGCTGGCAGTTCAGTGTGCTGATAAAAATGTACATGGGCCAAGAGGTTGTTTTTCCAACTGAGTCATCTTCTTCCTCAGCACCAGGATAAGAATTATTAACTTAAAAAATCTAAACACACAGAGTTGAAAAACAGAGAGCAATATATACAAATCTGTCTCAAGATAGATCTCTGCTCATAAAGAGTACAGAGAATGCAGTGGCTTTTTCATGACTCATCCTATGACATAACACTGTTCATCTCTGTGGTCTCCACCAGCCTCAGCTGGAGGGCAGAGACTGTACCTGTGCAGCCATGGTGTGGGGGGTCTCAGGTGTCAGACACCTCCCACCAGGAAGGTCACACCAAGATTCAGGTCTCTTCCTCTATGGTACTCTGCATACAGTGCCTTGGAACAGTTGTTACATCAACTTATTAGCATGTTCCCTCATATCCTGCCTAATTATTTTAATTACATCTTCGAAATCTGATTGTAGATCCTTTAATTTAGTCTACTTTAAATAGGAGTTGTCTAAAACACTCTTGACCCTCACATCAACCAAAACCCACACTGCTCACAACACCCACACGTACAACCTGGCTCCCTGCACAGGGTGCGTCCTCACAGTTTGTCTCCTGCTAACAAAGAAGACATCTAAAAGAATTCTTTGGCCTCCTGGAGTCCTCAGTGGTAAAACAAAAGGATTAGAAAGTGAGGTGACAGAGTGTCTGAGGAAGGAATAGGTTTTTAGCCTAGACCTTGGCAGCTACACTAGACAGTTACAAAGCAGATCAGTCACACAAACACTTTCCTTGTATAGATCAAGTGTTTCTAAACAGAAAATGTGAAGTCATGCTCAGAAAGTTGGATTTCAGATTTGGGGCTAGGGTGAGCTGGAACTTAACGTATTTCTGCCTCAGCCAACCAGAGTGCTGGGATTACGGGCATAGCTAACATGCTCAGCTTGGATTTCAGATTTTTTCATTCATATTGGTAAAGTCTGCAAATATTCTGAAATCTGAAAAATTCAAAATCAGGAACACGTCTAGTCCAAAGTTTTTCAGGTCAAACTACTTATAATATTTTATAGCGTACTCACATTTTATCTCATATGCAAATTAAAAATCAGTAAGAGTGTAGCAGGTACCTTGGATCTTCAGAGACCATGACTGGCACCTCTCTCTCCTTCTCTCCGAAGATGTTCCGCTTACTCTGTGTGTGGTATTCCGGCTCCTTGTGCAAATATCTCAACTCCTATCTTATCTCATTCTTGGGGAGGGCCTCTGGGACCCCCAGTTGGGTGAGGGCATCTCCAGGAACCCAAGAAATGGCTCAGCAGCCAGCTGCAAAATCTACCCTGCATTAGGGAAGGCACGGAGCAGACTCAGGCCCTCTCCCATGTCCCATCTTCACCTTGGAAGCCATACCTTATAGGACGAGGAGGGCACTGCTCCTTAATGTCACATTCCCTCTCTTCACACAGTATTAGAAGAGTCACTTGGTCACCAGTGCAGTACTGCTGAGGCCACACAGGGCTGAGCCCACACAAACTCCTGCCTGTAAAACCTCTCTCAAAAGCCCCATTCATTCATTTCAGATGAACAGCCCTTGCCAGTTTCCTATAGCCTAAGAAGTAAGTACCAATACCCTGACTGAGCCTTTGATTCTCCACGATACAGACTCCATCTACTGTCTT
Source organism: Thryonomys swinderianus (assembly GCA_004025085.1). Lineage (NCBI taxonomy): Eukaryota > Metazoa > Chordata > Mammalia > Rodentia > Thryonomyidae > Thryonomys > Thryonomys swinderianus. Next base: position 7,976 of record PVIC010000649.1, on the reverse strand, counting down.
CCCTGCCTTACACAAAATGTAGGCTGCAGTAAGGCTGGTGTCTCCTGAACACTTGTAAGTATTCTTCAACCCCTGGGGAAAATGGAGGTGGGAACGCAAAATGGTCCAAGTGCTGGAGAAAATGTTGTGGCAATTCCTCAAGAAGTTAAATGTATATTCACAGCCACGCTATTCACAAGGGCTAAAAGACAAAAACAACACAAATCTCCGTCAACCACTGAGTGGATAAACAAATGTAGTATTCATACACATGTGATGGAATATTATTTGACATTAAAAAGAAATGCAGTTCTAACATATGCCAAAATAAGGACTAACCTCAAGGACATTATGCTAAGTGGAATAAACTAGTCACAATAAGGTAAATATTGTAGAGCGCCACTTTTATTTGAAGCACTAAATTAGATAAAATCATTCAGATGAAAATAGAATGGATATCACCGGGAGCTGAGTAAAAAGGAAGCAGGGGGTAGGGTGTTAGAGTTGAATGGGTACAGAGTCTTTATCTGGAAAGATGAAAATATTCTGGAATGAAAAGTGGTGATGGTTGTACAACCACTAGACAATAATTCATGTTACTGAACTGACCACTTAAAAGTGATTAACAATCAGTTCTGTTATGTGCAGTTTCCCACAGTGACTGCTTCCCTTTAGCAAAGTCTCACATTTTCACACAGACAAACAGACTTTCACAGCCCAAGTCCTACTTTTGGCCCTTCGAAGTCTGGTCCTCCCTCTCCGGGAAGAACCTCACCACATTCTCAATTGCAAGTGACCCTTTACCTTCCAGAAACTTCCATATTACAGAATTTACACCTTCCTTTTCTGATCTACTCTTTTGGCATCTGAGGATGTGAAAGGACTAGGAAAATCATCTGGCCGAGATGGATGGCAAAGCGAACCTGGAGACAGGCGGCTTGACTGGCCCACCTGCCTCCTCACCGGGCCGAACAAAGCCAGTTCCAAAGCTTCCTCTCTGGAGTCATTTTCATATGCAACACTGACAAACCAGAGCACAGAAAAGAATCAAGAACACGGCAACAGCTTCTGAGTTTTGGAATAAACAACATGAAATCTGCGGTGACGCTCACTGTGCTTGGCTCATTTACCCACAGCCAATCCTCAAGTTGACCCTTACTGCTTTCTTTTCCTTTACCATGTAATTTTGACAGTAGTTAAATAGCAGTTATTTGAATTCCCAATCTGTAAAACATTGAGAGTAGTAAATTTTGAAAGAAGGAAAAAGATTTTTTCAACAAGAAAAAAAAAAAATACAGCTGCCTCTGCGTATCTCCAGGAAGTTAGTTCCAAGATCCCCACAGGATTTTAAAATCTGAGAAAGACACTCAAATCTCTTCTATTAAATGGCTTATCAGTTGCTTAAATACATACATACATCCTCTCATATACATTAAATTACCTCTGAGATCTACAAAATACCAATTTTGAGGTGAATTCAGTGTTAGACTCTGTTAAGAAAAAAAGGGGCTCTCCAGGAGGAGGGTCTGATGGTCTGACAGAAGATGTATCTTGAGAGCTGAAGGCTGATTTGGTAGACAACCAAGTCAAACAGAGGACGTTAGAGTGATCAGTAGCACAAGCAAAGATGCTGAAAGAACCAAACACAACAGAACTTTTTTTTTTTTTTTTTTTTTTGAGCCAGGGTCTGGCTTTGTAGTTCAGGCTGGCCTTCAGCTCACTATGTAGCCCAGGCAAGCCTCGAACTCAGCAATCCTCCTGTCTCTGCCTCCTGAGTGCTGGGATCACAGGCGTGAGCCACCACGCCCGGCACTGTGGTTTGTGGTACTGATTGCTGGTGGGCGTGAGTCGCCATGCCCAGCATTGTATGTGGTCACCAGGATAGAACTCAGGACCTTGCACTTGCAAGGCAGGCACCGAAACCACTGAGCTAAATCTCCGGCCCACAACAGAACTTTTTATATTTGACATATTTGAATCACCTAAACAAGGCTGAGGACAATGGGTATGTGAGGGAGAGGGACAGAGACCCAGCTAGACCATGAGAGGGGGAAGCTGCACCACAGAGCTGACAAACAGTCTGGAGCATGGAAGAGCCAGCGTGGGGTTTGCGCGCAGGGGAGAGTGGTCTGGGGACAATCAGCTCACAGCAGTGTGAAGCATGGGGCGGGGCCGGCAGGGAAAGAGCTCAGGAGTTAGGAGGAAGAAGCCAGCTGATTTGGCAGGAAATGGCAAAAGGCTGAATCAAGATGGTGGCAGTGGAGAAAATGGGAAGAGAAGAGGCTGCAGACAAACAATGTGGTTGGAGAATGGGATGGGAGGGGAGAGGGAGGAGTCATGCAGCACAACTCCCGCTAGATGAGGCAAGTCTCATGGGCTACACTTTAGATATGCTCGTTGGAAGAGCTCTGTGAGTAGGTCTGATGTCACCAGATAGGTCTTTTGTAGATACAGAGAATTGGGCGTTTTCACCATCTAAACTGAGACTGTGAGTCAGTGAGATTGTCAGGAAGAAGCTATAGAGCAACCAGAGAGAATCTAGAATGTCTGGAAACAAGCTGTCCCTCTTGTTTGTGGTGCTGTTGAAAATAGCCAAGCTATAAAGGAAGAAAGTAGACACATGCATGAAGAAAAGCCGGTGTGTCTCTTCATGATAAGTTGCTGTTCAGCCTTCAGAAGAGATGAAATTCTGTCACTGGTGAGAACATAGGTGGAGTTAGGAAACATTATGCAAGTGAAATCGGCCGAACTGAGAAAGACAAATACTGAATGTTCTCACTTATATGTGGAGTCTGAAAATCTTGAATTCACAGAATCAGAGAGTGGAATGATGGTTACCAGGGGGCTGCAGCAGGAAGGGAAGGGATGGGTGCAGGGAACTGAATGTGTGTGGCAAACAGCACAGTCTCGGTCAAACACGAGGAATACACTTTGTGTTCTATTGTACTGCATAGTAAATACGGGCAGCAATAAGGCACCATATGTTTCAAAATTGCTAAAATATATAATGTTCTTAATACACACAATAAACTGGTGAAGTGAGAAACATATTAGCTTGACTGAATATTTCCGACATATACAAAAATCAAAGTACACTGATATAAATATATTACTACCTGGATATTAAAAATACATTGGTAGGTGGAGAGATAGGAAGGGTGGAGAGATGGATGAATGGATAGATGGACGATGTAAAGAAACGGAAAGAGAAGAGGGGAGAAGAGGGTGCCAGGTACAGCAACAAGATGAGGACAAAACTGGTCCACTGGCTGAGATAAGAACATCATTGATGATCTTACAGTGATGGCTTCAGAGAAGTGGCAAGGGTGCCAACCAGACTAGGGGAGATTGGAAAGCCGCTGAGAGATGACATGGAGACTAAGTTTCTATTTCCTCATTGTTTTGCAGCTATCAAGTTGATTCTTGTGTCATAAACTTTGCTGTTTCTCTACCCTGTACCTAGGATGTTCGCCCCCAGGTCCTGGGGTGCCTGGATTCTTCTCACCGCTCCGAAAGGATGTGGTATGGGCAGAGAGAGTCCTCTGGTCCTCAAAACAGAACAGGAGGTGGACGGTGGGATTGGGAGTCCGAGGCCATAGAAGGAAGGATTAAAGGTAGGATAGAGGGCTTGGGAGGACAGCAGTGGGCTGGGACGTGACAGTGGGAAACAGGACATGGAGCTGGCGAGAGATGTGGAAAAGTCACAGAACGACACACAGCGGAGCTGGGATCATGACTCTGCATCACCATGAACAGGCATGCTCAGAGGCTCTTCTCTAGCACCAGGGCGGGCACAGTAAGGAGAGACAAGGTGACGACCCACTGGTCCAGGGCTTAGCTCCGTAGGAGAGCGCAGAGGTGTGGAAATCCCAGAAGCCCATGGTGAAGGAACACGGTTTGGACTCCAGGCTGAGGAGAGAACAGGGAGCCCTGAGAGAAAGCAGAGTTAAGAACGGAAAAGCTTGTGCAATGAGAGGAAAGAGCAAAGAAAGAGACTGAAGTCAGAAGTCTTAACAGAAGGAACCGGAAACATGAATTCTGAGGATGTTTTAGGTTTAAGCTGCCGCAGACAATGAAAGGCATAGGATGTAGTTTTCCTGGAAATCAGGTTCGCTTGCCCCTGTCCCTCAGTGCTGTCTCAAGCTGGCCAGACACAGACAACAAGCTGCTCAGGACCCCAGCATCTCGTTTCCACTTTCAGTTCTTATTTTTCAAGAATTGTGGGTTTCTTACTAGTGTCTATTTTCCAAAGCATTCTCACAAATATCTTGATTGTATAGTATTTTCTGAAGAGGTAAACCTTTTAGAGATGGGCGAATCAAGGTCCCTTCAGAATTTAAGTGACTTGTCCGGTAATACACAGCGTTCTCACAGACAGAAAGGAGTGCGATGGCAAACTTAATCCAGTGTTGTGCTTAAGCTCTTACAAGATAAACCAACTTTACCAAGAAAATCATGTTATAAGTATTTCCTGTTCTCCTTTTCTCTTTGAAACTGACTTTTGAGAATTAAAAAAAAGATATTTCAAAAAGCAAATCAATTTTCCAAAGTATAAAAGAAAAGTCGATTGTAAAACTCATCCTTGAAGAATAAAATAATGTGCTATTGATTGACTGGTTAATAACGATTTCTTTGTTTTCCAGATGTTGGAGTAACAATAATACTTCCTCATGGGCCACTGTGACAATTAAATAAGTGAATTCATGTAAAACCTGCGTGCCTGGAATCTAAAATGTATGCAGTGACATGATAATTGGCACGACTGTTACTATCATGTCATTCCCTTTTGCTCCATTAATCATTCAGTGTGTTATTTCTCTTGGTTAAATAAGCCATGACTCTAGAACAAGCAGCTCTACTAGCTGTGTAGTATTAAATATGCTTGAAAGCAGAATCCCATTACTTATTCTTGAAACTTGCTGCTGTGGACTTAAGGATGTACGGATTTTTGCTATGATGGTAAAAGGCCTTGGGATATACATAAAAGCAGATGTCATATTTGGATCAAGTTTATTTTTAGCAATTATGTAGATGATTTGCAAAGCCCATTTTCAGTGTATAACATTTCAATGTATAACATTGACCCCAAAGCTCTTGTCACTTACTATGACTTTTCATTTGTCTTTACACCACCTATGTAACTGCTGATGGTGGCTGGCAAACCGTGTCCCACATCACGCTGACACAGTCATTAGTGATCACCAACACACTAAGGATAGACACAGGAGAGCCAGTACCTTGGGAGAAACTGTCAGTCTGCTCTGGCCTCACCAGCAAATGTGAACACCTTCAATAAGATGACTCAGGCTTCTTATTTACTATTTTTGGGAGCTGGATCACAGTGTCCATTCTAAGAACCTGCTCTGTGCTTCAAAGGAGGTCATAAGTTATAATTCTCATAAGTATCGATTTTATTCGATTCATATAATTAGAGTGGTAGGAGTTCAGTTTTGATTTACAAATAGTCTTAAGATTGAATCCACTGGGTAAAATGCATATGTCTTTCCGAGGAACTAAACTACAGGTAAACCATGACAAGCTCAGGGTGGTCTGAAATTTGTACATGCTGAACTATAAAAGCCTAAAAATATATAAAAGAAGCACTAACAAAATTGAAAGAAGAAATAGACAATTCCACAATTATAGTCTATGTATTTCCGAGGAACTAAACTACAGGTAAACCATGACAAGCTCAAGGTGGTCTGAAATCTGTACACGCTGAACTATAAAAGCCTAAAAATATATAAAAGAAGCACTAACAAAATTGAAAGAAGAAATAGACAATTCCACAATTATAGTCAGGGACCCCTCTCTAGTCATGACATAAAATCAGGAAACATATAGAAAATGTGAATAATACAATGAACCAATAAGATCTAATCAATTTACATACAACACTCCCCTCAACCACAGCATAAAGCATGTACCTTTCAAGTATTCATGGAACATATTCCAGGATACATTGTATCTCTCCATAAAACAAACCAACGCTTTAAAATATATATTCTCTGGTAATAAATGAATCAAATCAGAAGCCAATAACAGAAGGACAAGAAAATTAGTACATCCTTGTAAATTAAACAGAACACTGTTAACAATTTACCAGCCAAACAGCCTTAAAAATTTAAAACTACATGCAGCTAAATAGTTAAAAAAATCTATACTAAACTACAGATTAATTTTAGGAGGGTTGATGTTGTAGGACATCTACCAAGGTTAAGTATTCTGAAATGATAACAATAATTTTTTCTCACAGTAAACATACAAGTCTGTTGCCTGCTATACCACCCATAATTTACAAATAGTTAAAGCACTGGGAAAATGTGCCAGACCACACTGTAAGGGTTCAGTAAATACTATCGAATGACTCAATGCTTGACTACTTCTGTCTACATCAGAAAGGCATGAAACAGGAATACTTGAAAGGGAATACTTAAGGGACAGGTCTAGTGTTGGATGCTGGTGTGAAGTCCCAGGTGGGAACTCTTGGGCAAGGTACTCAGCCTTTCTTCTCTTGCTCCTAAACTTAAAACAATCCTGGTAAAACATCTATTTCACATGGCTGTTAAGGTGCATATGTAGCATTTTAAACATAGTCAAAGTAGAAAGTAGCGCGTTAAAATATTTAGATAACTGAAGAAAGACTTCAATTACCTACAATATTATAAAGTCATATGCTCATTAAAGAGAGAATAAGCTCTATTTCATGATGTTTGACAAAGAGCATCCCCGTGTCTAGGGATCCCATTCCTGGAATAATCACAGGCCCGGCCATTATTAACTGCAAGGTTGTTCTACCTCTAGATGTAGTGATTTCTTTAAAGTCATAGCTCACAACTATGGCTGGCTGCACAACAGAGTCACCTGGGAGCCTTAAAAGCATTGCAGTCCTGGCTCCACTCCCATGGACTGTGATTTAATTACTTTGTAGTGTGGCTGGGGCTCCCTGAGAGATTGCAACGTGGAGCCAAGTTTGGAAGGCATTGCTTCAAAGAGGATGATTTCAGTGCTTCCATAATCTAGTGATTTCCACATGGAGGCAAAAATCACTCCCAGGCAGTCTCCAGGCACAAGTACTTGGCTAGTAACATACTGCTCCTCTTCAAAGCAATTCTAGAAGTAATGGCAAAGATAATACTTCCCCCTTCTCTACTGCTGAATTGCTCTATTATTATAAACTGCATAAGCAAAGGAGTATTAATGTTACTGAAGCCTAATGTGACAGAGATATTTATCTTTTGGAGACTAATATTCACATGCAACAGGAGTGGACAACACTGAAATCAAGAAGCACTTCCCAACCTCTGTGTTCATTATTCTCTTTAACAGCATCCTTCAGCACAAGCGGAGTCTTTCCCTTGTGTGTAACAGTAATAGTTCTAATAGGCTTTCAGTTCCCCTGTACATAAAATCCTTGTCATTTTAGGTAATTAATGTTTGGATGGTGGAAATTTGTATGGGAAGAATGTGTAGAGGACACATAGGGAAATCCTGGCTATTTCATGAACGACCTATGTAATGGTGCCTTGGACATGGAATGCGAAGTTAAAACCTCAAAGGGCAAATGGTCTTATTAATGACTCCTGTTATGAGATGGTGTGGTTATGATGTGAGGAAATGGAACTGGAAGAAATATGAGAACATATTGTACTTTGGATATGAGTCCATGTGTAAAACTTTCACACAACTGTCTTCTGCGTGCAGGGTCCTGGCTGTCAATAAACCTGCAATCATTACAATTGCCACTGACATATAAAAGCTACCGGAAGAGGCACATCTAAGAGGAACACAAAGCCTCTCCATCTCTGTCCCTCCTTCTTATGAGAGCCAGCTCTCTGGACAAATCATGGGAGCAGCATCTCAAGGACTGGACGCTTCTGAAAGTGCCACTGGAGGTCTGCAATCCAACCCTCCAGGATGCCCCACATCCTGAAGTCCAGTGTTGATGTTTGATACAGCCTCTTCACTCTTTTTTGCCCATTATTCTATTGTGAAAA